>ML805755.1:2531-24967 GCA_009831015.1 Picea engelmannii
GGGACAGGTACCAATCTTCGGTTCGGGTATCTTTACTTAATTACAGAAAGTGTTTCATTTTTCATAAAATTCTCAGAAAAGGTGAACCATGAAAGAGAGTATATAAGGCCTTCATACAATGTTTTACATAATAACTTAAACCCTTATTGTACTCTTTATTTTTGACACTTTGAAGCAAATCAATTATTTATTTTAGGTTCTGCTTTTCATCTATGACTTCTATCCCCTAACCTTGAAATAAGCATGGTTCTGAGAAAGGATTAGATATATCAATTAGGACTGGTACTTGAAACATCGGGTACTATGGAAATATTCTAATTTCACTTGAATGGACTCTTTTAAAAATGTACATAAATACGATTTTGGGGGAGCCATGGCATATGCAGATAATAGGAAATAATAATCTCCACGAGTGGCATCATTCATTATTCTGTCATGGTCTCATCCAAAGACCTGACAAAAGGAGGTTATGGCATGTTGTTATGTTGTGTTAAAATATCAATATGGAAATGGGTCAATAGGGAAGGTAGTGGATCATTGGGGGCTAGGATACCTCGCAGTATATTTTCTTTGTCATTTAGGGGTAATTCTCATTATGTGACTTCCAGGGTACGTTATTGTAAGATCTATGAGGGTTCTTATGGGAAGGAGATAATTATTTCTAGGGATTTATATGATAGATGGTAAATGACATGTTTCTTATCAATGGACAATATTTTACCTTCAGTGGTTAGGCAATTTGCGGTGAACTAATGGATAAACTCAGGGAAATCAAAGGTTTTTGGTATGCTAGAGAGAATAAGTTTTGAATCCCATAGGTTCATATAATATTGATTGCATATGGAATCTTCTTATTCCAGACTAACAATTTGAACCACATCAAAGAAATTCAACATTGGATCATAAAATTCACTATCTCGGTCAATCAAGGGTTCATTCAATTAGAGTTTTCTCCTGGTGCATTGAGGATTCTTAGGGTTTGACATAATAGACATTTCAAAATGTACACAAGATGAAGGCACAATAGATTGAAAAGGAATGGAAGAGTTACGGGTTACCTTGTAATAAGATTGCAGTAACGGGTTCCTGAAAGTAGTCGTTGAATATCTTCCTTCGTTCGAAAATGGTGAGGGCATATTTTGGCTCTTTGGAATGGGAAATATTCTCTGGTTCCAAGGGATTTAATATTCATTTCTTCTACCCTGTAGATCGCCACGTGTCGCCTTTGATCTAGAAGAGACTTTTTCACAAATCCCTAAAGCTCGGGAATTTGGGTGACATCATGATGGCATCATCATGGCCCATGGACACATGGAAATAAATTACACATCCATGATGGAATGATGTGAAATTCGTTTAGGTAGCAGGACACCTAAATTTGATGTATTCACAATCCAAGTTGGTGGCCTCCTTTTTCGACAAAGGTTGAGATCTGAGGCTAGCTCCAAGTGGCGACAATTAAGAGTGCATGTGAGTAAGGTATAGTAAGGTAGAGGAGTTTAGGAAAAACTAGAATACCATTGTCATGACCCAACGATATTGGTTTGTCTCACCATACCTTTGTCATGCATCACCATTCATTCTTTGCCACGTAGTTCCCTAAAATTTTCATCACCCCCTAATGTCGTGTTAACTCCCAAATACGTTTTTGATGCAACATGCACCCTTAACTGTCGATCAGGATTGCTTGCTGACGTATGAGGATTGGGCCCACACCTTTTCCCATTCTTTAACTTTAATATTTGTTTATATGAGATGGTTCCATTTGGGAGGGGGTTTAAGCTTATTTTGGACACGATAAGCACCTTTCTTGATCTCAATAAGTACCTGGGTATTTGAAACTCAACCCTGAGCTCTTAGGGATTGATTTTTTCACTGTAAAATTATTGACTTCCAACTATGTGCTTTTATTCTTTGATTTGTGATCTTTGTAAGCCCCGTATCGACCTCTTGCTCTTGAATTTTGTCCCCCATAATCTCGATCAGTGTGCACACTAATTACTGGGTCAAATCAAGTACTAACATCGGTTATACTCGGATGTTATAATAATTCCATGACAGAAAATGTAAAATATGTTATCAGAGCTTCCCAAATAAAATACTTAGATGGATCTGTGAGAAAAGCAACAAAAATCGAATAAATTATGATAGAAACAAATGTTGTTCTAATATTATCCTTGGAAAAGTTCAAAGGAAAACATATAACCTTACTATAGAAAATTAAGGAGCATTGACCTCGAAGTATATTGAAAAATGAGGAATTGATGGGGGAATATTCCAAGGTGGTATCCCAAATGTAAGGAATGATCCAACTACGACCCAAGAAACAAATAAAATATTGAAAATATCTCAAATGAATAGGACTATTTGATAGATGCAAAATAGCTAACGAGATTAAGGAGTGTTGAAAAATTTGTTCCAGAAGATCAAAACCCAAGAGTTCATGCTCAGGAAAAAAGAAAAATTCCTAACCAAGAGAAAAGGATAATAAATCATGGAATAAATTGAGAACAAAGGCCAACAACACCCGGAGTACCGAATCCCAATGTTGTTGTATTAGAAGAAATTGTTGAGGAAGAAAGTCTTGAAGATATTGATCAAGAATGAAATATCATCCAAGATTAAATTTAGAATTAGTACATACTGATGAAGGTGAATTATATTTCTACATTTTTAATGAGAAAAAATAGTATGACATCTTGCAATAAAATGTTGTCCAAACAAGAACACAAACTAACAAGTTTAAATTAAAAGAAGCTCCAAAAAAGGAAAAGACTAAATCCAATCAAGATGAAACAACAAAGAAACAAATTGTTACTAACTAGGCTAAAACTATAGAAATAATGACCTATAATGTAATATATGATTTTTCCAAACTAAAAATCACTCTACCTTTTATGGAGGTAGTCAAGATACCACAACAAAGAAAAATCTTGTTAAGAATACTTGATGATTCAGATACAAGAATGGAGGTTGCATTTATAAACTCAAAACAACAACAAAGTTATTCATTAGCTAATCCAAAAGGAAAAGTTCCACCATTCTATATCACCATAGAGAATCATGATTTCATGTTGCACAATTTCTTGATCGATAGTGGGGCTACCAACAACATCATGCCTTTTTCAGCCATGCAAGCATTGGTAATGGAATGTACAAGGTACTATGAGACTGGAGAAATAATTTATGCTATTGACTCAAGAAAATTCCTAGCCTATGGGGAGATTAAATATTTATGTTCATGGATAACTGCAACTCCTCACATCACTATGGTATTTACTATTATAGTGGTAGATATGCCTCCATAAGATGGATTTGTTCTTAGTAGAGTTTGGTATTCGATGATTGGAGGTTATATCATGAATGATGAAAGTTGTATGATGTTTTCTCAAAAGAATGGAACAATGGTTAGAGTTCCAAGAGAAGTTAGAAAACATGTTTATTTCAGGAAAAAATAGAACGAGTTGATGAGGAATTATCTTGACATTGGAATGGGAAATTATGATGTTTTTTTTTTATAGAAACTCGACATTCCAAAACAAGAAAAGGAGAATACTTTTCAAGAGTGTCCTTTGATGGTGCATGTTCTAAATCTGGAAATGGAGTAGGAATCATTTTAAAAATCCTTGAAGCTATTATACAAACACATGAAATTAGACCTGAATTTACATGCACAAATAACAAGGTAGAATATGAAACACTAATTCAAGGTATGATTATTTCCCTTCAAATGAAAGTTGAGAATTTAGTGATCACTGGTGATTCAAAATTGATTGTTAATCACACCAGGAAGGAATATAAGTTCAAAAAGGAAAAGTTAAAATGTTATGCAAAAAGTGTTGCAAAATTGATATGGGGGGTGAATTAGTAATGAGCAATTGTAGTACTTTTAACAACAATTTATTCTTCAACAATATTCAAAATTTTATCATTAGCATTCAATATATCATCAACAGTATAATCATAAACAACGTCACACCACAATAGATGCATAGTACACCAGATATTACGTGGAAACCCAAATGGGAGAAAACCATGGAATGTTTTTCTTATATATCAAAATAATACATTAATCGGAAGAAACAACTTTCGATTCTCCATCTACAACTGGAAGGATTCTCCAAACCCCTGTTCTTAGGCTTCAACCCGAAGGAAGCTACAACTCCCTGAATTCTCTGGCTCCAACCAGAAGGAGTCTACAACCTCATGAGTTCTCGGACTCCAACCAAAAGGTGGATACACCCACCTATCCTTTCCCTATCCAACCTCCCTATAATATAAGTGTAGACCAATTATCTCTACAAAACTCTGCCATTGTCACTATCATTATAGATTTATCATTGTCTCTATCACTATCATTATCACAACTCTGTCACTGTCTTGTCAACGTGTATCTTCTCATCAACCAACTAAACATGTAGCATACCATGCATCAATTGTATAACAATATACATATTATCTCATGAATCGATCATGAACATAAAGATACATAAAAAATGAATAGTGAATCATGAACTAGAACATCAACCATGTGTAACATGTACCATATACCATACCATCAACCATATGCATATATGAACCATATCATCAATAAAGTATATCAAAGAACCAATGCATGTCCCTCATCCATATGCCACCATACAACATGAATATGCCTCAACCATGTAATCAACTAAAAAATATGAACTATAATAACCATGTCATATGTTGAACTAGATATAAGAGTTCTCCTCAATCATCCAAGGAACCAAGATATACCATATCCAAATACCAAACCAACCATACCAAGTATGCCTCAAGCATACACCATATAATGACAATAAGTAAACATAAAAAAAAGTATATAACCATACCAATACCTTTGAACATGACCTGAAACAATGATATGTTGACTTGTAGACTTCCTTCATACCTTTAGGGACCTGGTACCAACATCTACTCAAAAATTCATTATCTTTTCATAGATACATGACCTTCCTTTCTACAACCCGAAGATATCCAACATTTCCTTCACTGCAGCCCGCATACATTTGCACCCTTATGACTTGCAGCCCAAGGATACCTCAAAAACTAAGGTTTTTTGCAACCCTGATACTTTCTCCTTTGACCTTCCTTTTCTACCTCAGACAAATGTCATCACAACCTTAGCAAAATATCACTAGTTCACAAGATAGATAATTAATGAATGAGTGTGTGATTTTGTTTGTGAATGACTCCTTTAGGTTCTTATATACTTGTTCTAGGTAAATCCTCTCCTTAATTTATGGCTTCCAAGGTTTTCTTGTTATAACAACTTTACCCCTTTGACAAAGACTTATAACAAACTAGGGGCTTCGTGTCCACTCTTCGGAGCTTCCATCTTTAGAAGGCCATATCTCCCTAACTATGATGAACCATGTGGCATTTCACATAGAACTGAAAATGAAACACCAACTACTATCCATATATGAGGGTATTTCCTACATTCAAACTGTCCTTTCTATCCATATTCTTCATTCAACTTCGGGTACCAAAACCACACCATCAAGGATATTGGAATTCTTCAAGGGTTGACATCAATATCTAAGATCACTCTCCAAGGGTTGACATCAATGACAACCAACTGTGCAAACCAATTATCCAAAAATTCCCCCCTTTGTCATTGATGGAAACACTTAGGCACAGTAAGCCTTATGCCCATGCTCCCCTTGTGACCATCACTCCCCCTTTGAAATCAATGGAAAAGGTTAATCCTCCTCTTAGAGATTCTCCCCCTACATAAAGGCCTCTACTAACTCTATTGACCTTTCTCTTCATGGTGCTTCCTCGTGTAACTCTATGATGTATATGAAAATCATTCAAATCAAATATGTACTTGAACTCTTCAATACCTATGTTTCTCTCCCCATATCTTGTTAAGTTTGATTCCATGTGGATCACTATGGGGTAGAAAATATTCCAAGTTTATGTCACAGATACTCAAAAGATTCCTTTGCAAGTGGTTTGGTGAAGTTATCTGCAATCTTCTCTTTTGTCCCAACATACTCTATCTTGATGCTCTTCTTTATAGCATGTTCCCATAAGAAGTGATACTTGATCGGGATGTGGTTTGTCTTAGAGAGCATTACTGGATTCTTTTAAATATTGATGGCACTGGTGTTGTCACAAATTATTGAAATGGGATCATCATACTTTACTCGCATATCCTGCAAAGTCTGATTCATCCAAAGAACCTAAGTACAACATGTCTCTACTGCAATGTATTTTTCCTTTGTTGTGGAAAAAGATACTAATGACTATTTCTCGCTTAACCATGATATCAGACACTCATCCAAGTAGAAATTTGCTCCACTTGTACTTCTTCTATAATCAATGCAACCTTCCCAATCTGCATCTTTGTAGGAAACAAGAGATATATCCTTCCCTTTTAGATAAAACAAATTATTTTGTACCTTTGAGATATCTAAATATCCTCTTTACTGTTAAAACATGTGATTCCTTTGGTGCTACCTGAAATATTGCAACCTGTTCAACTGCCTGCATCATGTCCAGTCTAGAAGCTATCACATAAAGTAAGCTACCAATCATCGATCTGTACTATTGTTGATCTGCATCCTTGGAATCATCATCCTTACTTAACTTGCAACTTGTCTACATAAGAGTACTGATTGGTTTGCAATCTATCATTCCAAACTTCTTCAACATTTCTATGATATACTTTGCCTGAGACATGAAGATAAATTTGTTTCTCTGAAATATCTTTAGTCCCAAAAAGAAGGTTAAATCACCAAGCAAGGACATCTCAAACTCATGTTGCATATATTTGGAAAAATTCTCACTCATCCTGTCATCGTCTCTTCAGAAGATAATGTCATCTACATAGACTTCAATAATCAATATATTGTCTCGATCCACCTTTCTATAGATATTGTTGTCTTATTTCCCTTTCCTGAACCCTTGTTGCTATAAGGATCTGTTCAGTCTCAAATATCATGCTCTAGGGGCTTGTTTGAGACCATATAAATCCTTCTTCGATCTGTAAACATAGGTTTCCTTCTATGATAAATGAAATCCTTCTGGTTTCTCAATGTAGACTTCTTCTTCTAGATCTCCATTTAGGAATGTTGATTTCACATCCATCTGGTACACATTAATATTCTTGGAGCATGCATAAGCTAGTAATAGTCAGATTGCTTCCATCCTCACAATTGGGGAAAACATCTCTTCAAAATATATACCTTCAACTTGAGAGTATCCTTTTCATACCAATATTGTTTTGTCCTTGGTAACCTGTCCATCCTTGTTCATTTTTTTCCTGAAGACCCACTTTGTACCAATGACATTATTGTTCTTTGGTCTTGGAACCAATTCCCAAGTGTAATTCTTTTCTATATGATATAACTCTTCATCCATGTCTTTGATGTAGAATTCATCCTTGATGGCTTCTTCAAAACTTCCTGGATCAATAGTAGTGCTAGATGTTTTTTTCTGGTGAATGAATTCTTCTTCTGGTTTAAACTAAAACATCTTTATTTCCAATAATCTGATCTAATGGATGATTTTTCTGCACTTGTTTGTTGGGTGTCTTTGATGGTACTTGAAGATCCTATTTTTCTTTATCTGCTTCTGGATTCTCTTCTTCTTCATCTGATTCTTCATCTACTTGTTCTTATTTCACATGTTCTTCGTGATTATGTTCCACCAAATATTTTCCAATTTATTTTATATTTTGACCGTATGTCTCATCAACAGTCACATTAATTCTTTCCACTATTATGTTGAGTCTCATATTGAAACATTTGTATTCTTTCATTTTTCTGGATTACCCAAGCAGTATGCCTTTATCGACTCGAAAATAAATTTTTCCAATTCTTCCATCTTCTCTTTTGTTGTAGCATTTACTTCTGAAAACTCTGAAGTGCTATACATTTACTGGTCTTCCTTTCCATAACTTGTATGGAGTATTATAACTCTTATTTATTAGCATCCCTCTATTCTAAATGTCAATCGTTGTATGCACTTCTTGTACCCAAAATATATCTGTCAACTTGGAATCCATTAACATGGTTCTGGCCATTTCCTGCACTATTTTGTTCTTCCTTTCAACAACTCCATTTTGTTGAGGTGTCCTGGCTACTGATAATTTACTCTTTATCCCATTCTCACTGCAAAATTCCATGAATTCCTTTGATGCAAATTCTCCTCCATTGTCTGATCTTAAACATTTGATTTTCAACTCTGTCTCAGTTTCCACCATCTCTTTGTCTGTCTTGAAGCTTTCAAATTCCTCTGATTTCTTGTTTAGAAATAAAATTGCAGTCATTCTTATGTATTCATCTACTATTAGCATGAAGTATTGTTCACCTTTAAATCCTTTAGTTCTTGTCATTCCAACCGGATCAGTATATGCAATTTCCAGTAGTTTTTTTGTGTAGTGTTCCTTTCACTTGAACTTTATATTAGTTTGTTTCCCTGTAGACAATGCTTGCATAGAATGCTTGTTCGCTTCGATATCTCGAGCATTTACCTTATTGCTTCATTTTTTTTACTTTGACAAGACTATCAAAATTTATGTGACCCATTCTTATCTTCCAGAGCCAAATTTCATCATCCTTTCCTGAGAAACATCATTCCTTTCCTATTTAATTTAAAACATATATGTTTCTTTGATTTCTTATAGTTATAGCTACCAACTTGCGTAATTATTCTTTCCTTATCTCACAATTATTTGAGTCAAACACAATTATGTGTCCTTGATCTCACATTTGACTTACACTTAGCAGATTGTGTTTCATGTCTTCAACCAATCAAACATTTTCTATAGTGGAATCCTTACTTCTGACATTGATTGTGCCCTTTCCAATAATCTCGTTTGAGTTTTCATTCCCAAATGAATTTGATCCATCTCTTTCCCTTTTTTATTTCAGACACCTATATTTATCACCTGTCATATGATTTGATCATCCACTGTCAACATACCATCCACATTTCTTATGCTGGGATTGTAGAGCAAGATTGCATTCTTCAGTTTTGAATTGATCCTGCTTTCTTATCAATATTTTTTGTAGTTCCTGCTTATGATTGTTGATATTCTCTTTTGGTTCCCTTGGAGGAATAGTGAGTCTGCAATCTCTAGCTATATGTCCAAAGGTTTTTCACTTGTAGAATTCTACCTCATCACTTAACGATCCAAATCTGTTGTAGCTTCTACTATGTGCTTCATGAGATCTTCTTGGATAATCATTTCTTGTATATCCCTCATTGGTTCTTCTGTTCTTGGTATTAGATATACAATTCATAGCTTTGTGCCCAAAATTATAACATGAATAACATGAACCAAGAAAAACAGTTTGATACCTGGAAGTGGAGAATATTTTGAATGATGTTGCTCTTCTAAATTCTTATTCTTCTATAGGTCTTTCTACAGCTGATTGTTGATGATATTGATTTCTGAATCTTCTGGGCAGTGCGTTGTCTTTGTAATCTTCACCTTAAGTTTTCATGTCTTCTTCTTTCGAGGGACCTCTGACAGCTTCAACATAGGTTCTTGGTGTTGCTTCTTGTTCTTTCATTTTGGAGTTTGAACCTTTCTTTGTCTGCATTTGATTATATCCAAATCCATATCTGTCATAGTAAGTTCCTTGACTGTTAATGATATTATCCAATATCCTGGTGTTGTTTTTATACATGTCCTTCTTATGAAGATCTTTCCTTAGAATGACTATCTCAACTTCCAAGCCTTCAATGGTCCTTTCTCTTTCTTCTAAATTCCCTTTGAGCACTTATTTAATTCTCTTGTTGTATTCTTCCTGGAGTTTTAAGTTTGTGATTGTCTTCTTTACTTCTTTGGATTTTTGAGTTAGTTATGCCTAGAGTGACTTGTTTTTCTTCTTTTCTCTTTTAATAACTTCTATGGAACTCAACAATTCTTCTCTGTAATTGAATTCTACCTCTTCATATTCTTCTTTAGATCTGTCTTCATTGGAATCTTCTATTTCCATGAATAGTACCCTTTCTATATCATTATCACTGATTTCATCTTCGTCTAATGAAGAACTGTCTTCCTTGGTGCAAAGGATTTTCTTCAAAAGCTTCTTTTTGTTTCTTTTGCCCTCTTGAATTTTATTTTTAGGGTCATCTTCTTCTTCATTTCTTTTCTTTTTCTTATAAGGACATGTATTATAAAAATGAAAAACACCATCACAATTAAGAAAAATCAATGGAAGCTTTCCTTTGTACTTGTTGGTTCCCTTTTTCAACCTTTTGATGAAGTTAGACACCTCTTCATCTTCCTCTCAATCATCATTGCAACTAAAATATGACTTTTTATTTTGTTTATATTTCTTCTTTATCTTCTTTGATGCCTTGAATGTTTCTTCCTTCCTTACTGGATTGTCTTGCTCTGTCCTCATCTTTTGAGTTGTGAGTATCCTGTGTAGCTCATCCATGCTTAAGGTGTCTAGATATTCTCTCTCTTCCAGGGATGAAATATGTATATCATATCTCATAGGTAGAGACCTCATTAACTTTTGAACAATGATTGTTTCCTCCATTTCTTCCTCCAAACCTTTGATGGCATTGGATGTCTCATCAACTCGTAGAAAGTAGGAGGCAATGTTTTCATCTTCCTTCATCATAAATTGTTCAAACTTGGCTCTAAATGTTTGAAGTTTGGATCCTTTAACTTTGGCATCTCATTAGTATATATTCTTCAGTTTTCCCAGATTTACTTCTCGGATTCACGTTGCACAACCTTGGTGTATATTGATTCAATCAAACCATTCAGGATATCATTTTTAGCTCTAGAATCATTGTCTTCAATTTTCTTTCCATCCTTATATGTCGAGGGAGTGGTTGGTTCTTTGTATCCATCTACTACACCTCGCCAAACATCAAATCCTTGCTCCTGTACATATGTTTTCTTTCATCTGCTCCAGAAGTCATAGTTATGACTGTCAAACTATGGCACCCCAATCTTAGCATATTCCATGATCTCCTTCCATTATTTAGATTGCTTTCTAAAGGAGCTAATCTGATACCAATTGTTCGATTACTGAGAGGGGGCGTGAATCAATAATGAGAAATTGTAGTAATTTTAACCATAGTTTATTCTTCAACAATATTCAATAGTTTATCATTAGTATTCAATATATCATCAACAGTATAATCGTAAACAACATCACATCACAATATATACACAGTACACCAAAATTTACGTGGAAACCCAAATAGGAGAAAACAACAAAATGATTTTATTATATATCAAAAGAATACATTCATTAGAAGCACCAACTTTCAATTCTCTAGCTACAACTGGAAGGAGGATACAACACCCTATTCTCAAGCTCCAACCTGAATGAAGAGACAACTCCCTGAATTATCTGGCTCGAACCAAAAGGAGGCTACAACCTCCTAATTTCTCTGGCTCCAGTTGGAAGGTGGCTACAACCACCTATCCTTTCCCCATCTAACAACTTGGTAATATAAATGTAGACCAATTGTTGCTACAAATCTATGCCACTATCACTTCCATTGTCATTGTCACTCTATCTATGTCACTATCTTTGTCATTATCACTATCAAAACTCTAAGACTACCTCATCAACCTATATATTCTCATCAACCAACTAAACCTATACCATACCATGCATCAAGTGTATACCAATATACATACTATCTCATGCATCAATCATGAGCCAAAGTATACATCAACAATGAATAATGAATCATGAACTAGAGTATGAACCATGTGTAACCTATACCATATACCATACGATCAGTAGTATGCAGATCTGAACCATATCATCAATAAAGTATCTCAAAGAACCCTTGCATGTTCCTCATGCATATGCCACCATATAACATGAATATGCCTCAACCATGTACAATAAATTTAATGATATGAACTCTAAGAACCATGTCATATGTTGAACCAGATATAAGAGTTCTCCTCACTCGACCAATCAGCCAAGATATACCATATCCAAATACCAAACCAACCATACCAAGTATGCCTCAAGCATACACCATATCATGACAAGAAGTAACCATCAAAACAACTATATATACAAACCAATACCTCTGAAGCCGAAATGAAATAATGATATGATGACATGTAGACTTCCTTCATACCTTTAGGGACCTGGTACCAACATCTACGCAAACCTTCATTAGCTTTTCACATATACACAACCTTCTCCTCTACAAACGGTTAATATATAGTCTTTCCTTCGCTACATCCTACATATATACGCGCCCTTCTAACCTGCAACCCTTAGATACCTCAAAAACTAGGGTTTGTTGCAACCTCGAGACTTTCTCCTTTGACCTTCCTTTGCTACCTCATAAAAATGTCCTCAAAACCTTAGAAACATATCACTAGTTCACAAGATAGATAATCAATGAATGAGTGCGTGAGTCTATTTGTGAATGACTCCTTGAGGTGCTTATATACTTGTGCTAGGTAACTCCTCTCCTTAATTTAGGGATTATGAGGTTTTATTGTTATAACAACTTTAGCTCTTTGACCAAGACTTATAACAAACTAGGAGCTTCTTGTCCACTCTTCCAGGATTCCAACTTTACAAGGCCATATCTCCCTAACCGTGATGAACTATGTGGTGTTCCACATATCACCGAAAACAACATGATGATAACTATACATATATGAGGGTATTTATTGCATTCACACTATCGTTTCTATCCATATTTTTCATTCAACTTCGGGTACCAAAACCACACCATCGAGGCTACAAAAAGTATTCATTGGTTGACAGCAATCTCTAAGATCACTCTCCAAGGGTTTACATCATTGAAAACCAAATGTACAAACCAACTATCCAAAACAAAGGGTTTCAAAGATCATGGATTCTTTCAACTCTTTCAAGATATATTTGATTCCTAGAGAAAATAATCAAAAGGATGATGCACTAGTAGCATCTACATCCTTGTTTAACATAGAATATTGTCAAGGACAAGGCACTCATCATGTGAAGACTATTTTTAGACCATCAATTCTAGATAATCAAGAATATTTACAAGTTTTTGAAAATGATGAGCATGTTGTAAATTTCATTGAAGATGATGATCCCATAACCAATGTTTATCTAGTAGAAGATTAGAATTTACAGGGATATGTTCATGAACAGATTCATAAATTTTCCCCATAAACGTATATCAGTTTGGAATCCCTCTTTATGAAAGATGACCAAACAAAAATTTGAAAACCACTGGAAGAATCCTCTATCGGAAAGGTCGAAGGAACACAGAAGATAAACATCGGTACCACTGAATCACCAAAGTACATAAATGCAATATGCTCAGGTTGATCCCTAGTGTATATATATTTTTTTATATAGGTTGGTTAGTCATGCTATTATAGGCCAAGTTCCTATGTGATTATTCGGTCGAAGATCCTAGATGTTAAAATCTGAGTGAGTCTATTATTGTAATATGTAATCATTCATATTATTAATAAAATCCATCACTACTGCAGACCTGTTGATTTTTCATAAGCTAGGTTAAGCATGAAGTTTATTTCATTTTATCATTTCACTTAACCATAAACAATAATGTTGCAGCAACCAAGATCACAAGAAGAAGCACCATGCACAAGAACACAATAAGTACCCTAGGAAACCCATCTCAACAAGGGAAGAAAAACCATCCAAATCCTTTGTTATATTCTTCAAGAGAAAGACCTTCACCACCAAGATATACCTAGCACACAAGAGGGTGCTCAAAACCTAAAATACTAGCGCCCAATAGAGGTGCACACCTTTTCCCAAGTAGATGTACTTGCTGAATTTTCCAAACTCACATGACGGATATGATTCCACAATGGGGAATCTTCCTTTACTTATATTAGACTTATCCTATCAACTAAAGTGTCTATTGGCTCAACAGGGCCGACCTCACTAAGTCACAATATAATTATTATTATTATTATTATTAATATTAACCATATTAATTATTTTTTACATTTATTATTAATCAAAATAAGGTGGGGCCGACTTGTACCCTGTAGATAACAATTAGGGTTACAGGCAGGTTTGACTCTTGAACAACATATAGAAAAGGATATGATACACCCACTAGTGCTCATCCACTAGGGGCACATCAATAGGGATGTCATATATCTGGTTCACTGCATTACATAGAAGAACCAGGTCTTCGCACGTTCACATGTGCTCATCCATAGGCACGTCCACTCTACAGATCTTATTTCCCACTGTCTCACACAGGATAATCATCTGGAGTATTCTCCTCAACTTTGTTGCTCAGAGGAGGCTAATACATCATATTCATTTATTTTCACATGATGATGCACCCAACACTTTGAGATTTCACACGTTCACCTTGTGCTCAGCCACAGGCATGTCCAACTCAACAGATAAAATTTCCCACTAGATAATCATTAGGAGTTCTTCTCAACTTTCTGAATGGAGGAGGTCATCTCTACATTCCTAGCTTTGTCTCAGGAAGGAACCATGTACCCTTCTTAGGGGATTTCTCCCAGGTTTGTAAGATGAGAGAAAGACTTACATGGATGCAATGATCCACACCTCACAGGTTTGTAAGTTGGATAATGTCTCACATAGCTGCAATCATCAACACTCCCTCTCATCTAGAGAGACATTCTTCATCATTCCAAGTCTCACATGGATGTACTTTGAATTTTGTCTTGGATAGAGTCATCAACACTCCCTCTCAACTAGAGAGGCTTTCTTCATCAATTTAGTTTGGTGAAGATATCTACAATCTACACATATGTAGGAAGGTACTGCATGTGTATGATTTTCCTCTGCATCATATCTCTGATATAAGGATGTTTCATCTCATCGTGTTTCGATTCATCAGGAAACACAGGGTTCTCAAGGATCTTTACACACAACTCTTTTGGTTATCATCATAGGATCCATCTCATGGTCAAGTAAATCTTTCAGAAGCTTGTGAAGCCATATTGCTTCGCACACTTGATGCTATATATACTCTACCTCTATGGTGCTCAAGGCCACATAGTTTTGTTTCCTGTTGTATTAGGAAACCATGGAAAAATTCACGGTAGAACAACAACCAGATGTGATCTTCTGGTCCACTGTACTTTCTGCTAAATCGACATATCTACAAACTCAAGTTCACATTGGAGGTATATCTCATGACATATTCAACTATGCCTCACATATATCTCAATACATGCTTTAGTGAGTCTGTTTCGGTTGACTCATGAAATGACTAGGCACATTTACTACATGGCATGAATCAAGTCTAGTGTTAACCAGATACATCAGTGATCCAATCAGTTGTGAATCAGTATCGTCTGAATCATCATCAATATTCTTCTTTAAATCCATCACGGTGGATTTTTCATTCTGTCATACTAAACTTCTTTAAAATTTTCACTGTATATTTTCCTTGACTCGGGAAAATCTCATTGGTCCTATGTCATACTTCTTGTCCCAAGTCATGCATCATACTCAAATTCTTCATCTCGAATTTAAAATTCAAGGATTATGTCTATCCAACAACAAGGATTTCTGAATAAGTCAACAAAATCAGGCTCTCGTCACCACACTGTAATGATATAGGTTTGGATCAACAACATTCTTGCTCAACTCCAAACTCATCAAGAATTTATCTATCTGATATAGTTTCCAACTCATGGATGATAGTACGATTGGAAGTGTATTAGGTTCACTAGATCAAGTTTCTCATTATAGACAACTCCCTATGTTTGTGAGAAACCTCTGGCTATAGATCTCGTTTTGTATTTCTTGACACTTTCATCAGATGCATGCTTGATCATATAGATCCACTTGGAAGTTATCACAAACTTCCCTTTCTGATCCCCGAATAATATATTATGCATCATTCTAGTATTCTTCTATTATGGCATCTTGACATACTGGTTCTCTTTTTTTTTCTCTAAGACAAGGATTCTCAGCATCAATGAAGTGGCTCATGACTGAAGGATAGCTCGAAAATCTATTTTTCTTTCTCGGAATGTGCCTTGAGAGGCATGTATGTTTCTCTGCCTCTTGCAGAGTGAGTCTAGGTAGGCATTTTATTCCCTAGTGCAATATCTCTAAACATATCAACTGGAGAAACTGGATAACCTGGAGTAATGTCTATCTCCCTCTGAAATGTTGAAGGGGGGTAAGGTATTGTCTCACTGTCAATCTCCATTTGAGATTTTCTGGTTCTTTAAAATAAAAACTATCTCTTCTTCAAGGACAATGTTTTTGCTTGTCTCAATCTGTCTATGACTAGGGATGTCGATATGGGATGTCTTTGAAGATTCACTGTATCCTTTCTTCCTAAAGGATCTAGCTTGGACTTCTTCTCTTTGGGTACATGAAAATACACTGGGCACCCAAATAATCTGAAGTGTTCAATCCTAGGCTTCATTCTGGTGAAGACTTCTTCAAGAGTTATGTTTTTCAAAGTCTGGTGAAGACTCTTGTTCTGCACACATATTGTGTCATGCAATATTCTTCCCATGGAATCATATAAGGATTATGATCATGCATTATTGGTTGCCTCAGTGGTGGTTCTATTCATCCTCTTTCTTAAATAGTTTTGTCTCTCTCTGAGTCAAGTGACTCCCTCTGAAGGGTAAGCATCTTATTTTATTGTTAACCCATATGGAATAAGAAAACAACAAAAGGGAACTGACACAAGAATATATCCTAGAGGAGAATAATGAGTTCATCTCTAGAATAAAAAAAAATTAAGGAATGTAGCTACAACACCTACTTGTAATGTAGCAAACTTATAGGAATATAGGTTTAGAGGGATGAAAATAACAACAATCAAACCTAGATTATTTACTTTGAGTGTGTTGTTCCTCTAAATGCACTAAGATCCCTCTAGATCCATAACTTCGGCAAAGGTTCCCTCCTCCTGCAATTTCCCTCACGACAATGATAAATAATATATACAAGTGCATACCTGAGAGTGTACACCAATGAAGGTTCTCCTTGTTTGTTTAGTAGCCACCTATATTCTAGTCTAGTAGTAAATTTCTGCATGCTCGGGAATGACCTCATACTTGGTACTTTTATACCTTAGGGATTCCTTTAGATTTTAAATTTGTAAAGGTTCAGTTTTCTCTAGACTTTGTGAGTGTATATTCTATGTATATTTCTTCTGTGAATATATTTGCACTTCATTTTACATGGGAACTGCCAACAGTAATTGAGTATTATCTACAACTAGTCGATCCAAAATGGTGACACAACCTGAAGGTGATATCCTATCCTCAAGTGTGAAATTACCATCCACCAAGTGGGTCTTAGCATCCCAGATATTAACAATCATATCATCAAGATCTAGTTGCAATTTTATTGCCACCATTGGCTAAATAAATCGTCTTTACTGGATCTTTATCAACTCTAATCAAGCCTGCGTGGTGACATGAAACCTCTTCTATTTTATAACTTTCACTAGGCAGAGTAATTTCTCACTGTTGATACAAAGAGCCCTGATTTCCTGTAGGTATTACAACAATACTTGTAGCTGTCATAACTCAGAAATTTTGGCGAGCAGTGATGCCTTTTAGGAGGCCTGTCATGGGGTTCTTCTGGCTGTAGAAACCTTGAACTTCATAAAAAATAAATTCTTTTCTCAGTTATATGTGCCACATGTATGTGGTTTTTATTTCTTAGTGGTTGTCCTTAAAGGGTCGATGGTTGCGGCTATCCTCTTCTCATCTAGCAGAATGGGCCACCAAGGGATAAGTGGATGCCCCTTATGTTTTTCAATAATTCCACTCCACCCAAAATGAGTGGCTATGGAAACCTTGCTTGTTTCCATAAATGGTTAAGGGAGGGGTCCATACCTTCCCATGGGCGACGACCTCTTTTCCATATGCCATAGGTGTTGATTAGAGGTTGAGTTTACCACGGGGAGGATATCTGACCCTCCTTATCTACTAGAGATTTGTTACGAGGGGTTCGACCTTATCAACAACTACATATTTTTCTAAAGAGAGGTCTGACCCTCTTCTCTTCACCGCTACAACGGACATTGCCTTCATTTTGTAGTGTGCAATGGTTTTCTTCAAGTCTGCTCTGATACCATGTTGATTTTTCATAAGCTAGGTTAAGCATGAAGTTTATTTCATTTTATCATTTCACTTAAGAATAAACAATAATGTTGCAACAACCAATGTCACAAGAAGAAGCACCATGCACAAGAACACAAGAAGTACCATGGGAAACCCTTCTCAACAAGGGAAGAAAACCTAGTCAAATCCTTTTCTATATTCTTCAAGAGAAAGGCCTTCACCACCAAGAAAGACCTAGCACACAAGACGATGCTCAAACCCTAGAAGACTAGCACCCAAGAGAGGTGTGTACCTTTTCCTAGGTAGATGTACTTGCTGAATTTTCCAAACTCACAAGAAGGCTATGATTCCACAATGGGGAATATTCCTTTACTTATATTAGACTTATCCTATCAACCGAAGTGTCTATTGGCTCAACAAGGATGACCTCACTAAGTCACAATATAATTATTATTATTATAATTAATATTAACCATATTAATTATATTTTACATTTATTATGAATCACATTACAGTGGGGCTGACCTGTACCCTGTACATAAAAATTAGGGTTATAGGTAGGTATGACTCTTAAACAACATATAGTAAAGGATATGATACACCCACTAGTTCTCATCCACTAGGGGCACATCCATAGGGATGCCATAACTCTGGTTCACTGCATTACACAGGAGAACCAGGTCTCCACACGTTCACCTGTGCTCATCCACAACCACGTCCACTCTACAGATATTCTTTCCCACTTCCTCACACAGGAGAATAATATAGAGTCTTCTCGTCAACTCTTCTTCTCAGAGGAGGCTAATACATCATCTTCATTTTTGTTCACATGATGATGCACCCAACACTTTGGGATTTCACACGTTCACCTTGTGCTCAGGCACTTGCATGTCCAAATCAACAGATCGCCTTTCCCACTGGATAATCATCGAGAGTTCTTCTCAACTCTCTGAATGGAGGAGGTCATCTCTACATTCCTAGCTCTATCTCAGGTAGGAACCATGTACCCTTCTTAAGGGCTTTCTCCTAGGTTTGTAAGCTGAGAGAACGAATTGCATAGCTACAATGATCCACACCTCATAGGTTTGTAAGTTGGAGAATGTCTCACATAGCTGCAATCATCAACAAGACCAACCAAACAAAAAGAGTATGGGGGGATAAACTCCAGTAGAAAGGGAAGGGGGTCTAAGAGTCCAGGAAAAAGGGATAATCTAAGGGGGATTAATGTTAATGGAATATTGTATTAATATTACTTAAAGCTAAAATTATGGATACAAATATATCCTAATTTCTAAGGAAGGGGAAGCATGTCACTCAATTGGGGACAAGGTAGTTCGCAACATGACATGTGTCAATTTTGGAACATGCGTAGCTAAAGTGGAATTTTAGTACATTTTCCTATTATTCACCCATTATTCCATCAATATATATGATCCCCATTACACACACTAGAACCAGGAGCCATAGCAGTATTTGGAAGTTGGGAAATAGTTTCTAGGTAAAACTGAGTTGAAGAGGTGGATTGTTAGGCCCATGTGCTACTAAAGAAGCAGTTTTCTAGGCCCGTGTGTGATTGAATAAGAAGGTTGTTAGGCCCATGAGAATTATCCCTAGGTGAGAGAACTCCTGAGAATTGAATCCTAAGGTGTCAAGATGAATCATCAAGTCTCTGAGACTTATTGTCCGACATGTTGTTTAAGCCCTAAGAGGGAAGTGGGGAAGACAAAGGAATATTGAGCAGAGAAGGGGAACACTTCCTAGGGTGGGACAGGAATGTGGGGAATGAAATACTGTAGGATTTCAGACATAGTTGGCACCTTAGACTAAGAATTGTTTTGTAGACAGACCTTAGCCTGGCTTAGGATTCATTTTTCTTGGTGGAGTGTTATCCCCAAATCAGGGGTGACCCATTGCTAAGAGTTATCATTAGGGTGGTCTATGGCTGGGAGGAACATGGAAGTCTTGCATGCAGTTGGTATTTTATTCAAAAGATACGTGTCCTTCATATACTCGTTTTAATTACTGTATGTGTAATTATGAGTTTATGTTATGGAATTTAAGTTATAATTTTGTTTACAAATTATTATTGTTATCTTTCATAACCTTGTTCATATGCATATATTTATTTATTAAATTTTATGGTATCATAGGTTGAAATTTTAAGTGGCATAGCCCAACTCGAAGTTGGGGATGCTACAATAAACTTGGGTGCCATCTTCACCAAACAATAGATTGATCAATATACCCATATTTTTAAATATTTTGAATATGTATTTTCATGAAGTTATGATGATTTAAAAGAATATGATAAATCAATATTCCAACATACCATACCTCTTGAAGAAGGAGCCAAACCATTCAAACAAAAGTTGAGATTAATAAATCCCAAGACAAATCCCATGGTAAAGATAGAAATTGAGTAATTAAAGAAAGATCGTATAATTTCTCCTATTAGGCATTTAGAATGGCTTTCAAATCTATTAGTGGTGAGGAAAAAGACTAGTGAAATCCACTTTTGTGTTGATTTTAGGGATCTTAACTGAGTCAACATAAAATATAGTTACTCTTTTCCTAATATGGAAATGATTCTTCATCAAGTTACATGATCTATCATGGTGTCAGGTACACAATAGCAACAATGGCATAAGTGGAATTCGATGTGGAGCTAGAGTGGCATAGCTTTCCCGCCTGGCGGAACCCTGAGCCTGACTCGTAGAACCTTATTGTGGGGGGGCTTGTGTGTTTACATTAACCATGGGTCAGTGGGGGGGGGGAGGGCGGGGGGGTGTAAATGCATGGTTGTGTGACACATCACACAAAACTTAACCAGGGTTAAGTTTCACATCCCCTCCCCCCTTTGTTAACAGTCAAAAGGTTAAGGGGGGTCGCGGTGAAATGCGGGCCATTGATCGCGATCACGATCATTGATCATGTCAAAAACCTCCATCATCCGATAAAAATGACATTTAAATTTGCATGCCCAGGTGAGTGGGTTCAGGATGGGCCTCTCCCATCCCCAAAATCCACTACAAAGGTGCCACATGGCAGCCAAGGACAAGTGAGTCCTTAAATATACAATGTGTGCATCATTGAGGTAAGGAAGAAAAGGAAGAGGATGACACAACACCACCCCAAAGTGACAGGTGGACCCGGGATGACATATTAGCATCCCAATCAACATAATTCAACCAAATTTTGTAGAGAAGCGTAAAATTTACAAGAAATCAAGGTGTTTTCTAGGTCATATCTTTAAAGGCCATTTTTGGACGCCTAAACAACATTTTCAGGAAATAAAATTCATATGAAATTGTATGTCCCTACAAGACATAATTTATTGCATATCAAATGACAAATATTGGATATATATTTGTAATAGTGTGAAATGTTCGTCAAACATAGCCTGTGTGAGGGAGTTACATGCCAAATAGTGGAGCTAAATTTTGAGACCTAATTAACCTCCGCAGTATCATAACTTCCTACTCTAGAATCATTTTAAAGAACAAGAGTAGTCCACGGAAATATATTTAACCATAGAATGCATATACTAAGTCAAAAAATAAATTTGGGCACATAAAATGTACCAGAGGAGGTAAAAGTTACATGTATCTTTCCAGGCTAAAAAGGTAGATAGGCCTTGAACTTCAACAGGTTGTATCTGGAAACCTCGAGTCCAGATGAAGGTGAAACTTGGTGAGAATCATCAAAATATTATCATGAATGAACCCATTGGATATCCTGTCAATAATGTAAAGGGTCAGGTGTAAATATGCATGGACACAGTTAAAAATTGCACCTAGTTAAAAGGTGTGCAAAAGTAGAAACTGGGTAATGGTCAAATGGTGAGAACGTTTTGCTCACAACTCAGAATTGAGCAAGAAAGTAGTCATTGGAAAGGTATTGGATAGAATAATTCATTTATTCACTCATAAATGTTAATTGAATAACATAATTCATAGGAATGTGCAAGATACCAGATATATAAAATATGCAAAACAGAAATGAAATGCTAGAAAGGCAGAATAACAGTAAAATATCTAGCATAATCTTCACAATACACAGAAATGATATGCGAAATAGAAATAGAAATAGCACTTTGATTCAAATAGCAATGTTCACAGGCCTCTTCGAGGGGGCAACCTCCAGTCGAGAAGTGCTCTGTTACAATAATCTCCAAGCTAGGGTTTTCATACCCTCAACCCTTATTTATACTAAATATGTCTATTAAGAGAAGCATCTAGAGGAAGATCCTTCTAGAAGCGGAAGCTTCTATTAGGTCTTCTTACATACGCCTTATTTTATTTTATTGAAAGGCCATATTAATATTGACCTTTATTACATCTGAATACATTGATCTACCTATGTGCGGGTTAGGACCTTAACATGTCCGCCC
>ML805755.1:26177-60277 GCA_009831015.1 Picea engelmannii
ACACACCTCACATTTAGCCACAAACTTACAGATGTCTTGTTTCATACCATCCCAGAAAAAAAGAACGTTTGACTCGGTCATATGTTTTGGTGAACCCTGAGTGCCCCACTGTGGGTGTAGCATGAAGCTCAGAAAGTACCATGGATTTGAGCTTGGATTGTTTACTTAAATACAAGCAGCCTTTGTATCGAAGCTCATCTTGGAGCCAGGAGTACCCTAGGGCAGCTTGAGCCTTGTTCTAAAGTTGTTGGATTAGATGTGAACTTTTGGGGTCTTGAAGCCATTCCTGGTGCACAGCTTGGAGCCAATCGGGTACAATGAAGGAAAGAGGAAAAAGGGATCCTTTGTCTTCATATTTCCGGGACAGTGCATCTGTCGTGACATTGTCTTTATCCTTCTTGTAAATGATCTCATAACCATATCCAAAGATCTTAGTGACCCATTTTTGTTGCTCCTGGGAGGAAATGCGTTGTTCCAGAAAGTACTTGAGGCTTTGATGGTCGGTCTTAATTTGGAATCATTTCCCCAAGAGATAAGGATGCCATAATTCAACGACATGCAGAATCACCAACATTTCTTTTTCATAAATGGGTTTTCCTAGATTCCTTTCAGACAGTTGCTTGTTAGTGAAGGCCAAAGGGTGACCCTCTTGCATAAGGACAACGCCGATTCCTTTCCCTGAGGCATCACCTTCCAACACAAAGGTCTTTGTGAAGTCGGGAAGGGCCAGAACCGGAGTGGTGCACATGGCCGTCTTCAAGGTTTGAAAAGCTTAAGTAGTTGCTCGAGTCCAAGTGAAAGAGTTCTTTTTGAGGAGAGCCGTGAGAGGTGCTGCAATCTTTCCGTAGTTCTTAACGAACTTGCGATAATACCCTGTGAGGCCCAAAAATCCACGCAATCTTTTGAGAGTCTTTGGGTGCAGCCAGTCTTGCATAGCTTCAATCTTTTTCGGGTCCACCCTGATGCCATCCTTTCCCACCAAATGACCCAAGTATTCTACTTCTGAGGCACCAAAAGAACATTTGGACTGTTTCAGGAAAAATTGGTGCTAAGAGAGTAGGCAGAGAACTTGATCCACATGAGTAAGATGGTCGATCCAGGTTTTTCTATAGATGAGGATATCATCAAAGAAAACTAAGACAAAATGACGGAGAAAAGGGCGGAAGACATGGTTCATGAGGCTCTGGAAGGTGGAGGGAGCGTTACACAACCCAAAGGGCATGACCAAAAACTCATAGTGGCCCTCATGAGTGTGAAAGACCATCTTGGGAATGTCAGCCTCATTCATACGTATTTGGTGATAGCCCAAGCGAAGATCAAGTTTGGTAAAGAATTGGGTGCCACTCAATTCATCCAGGAGGTCATCAATGATAGGAATGGGAAATTTGTCTTTGATGGTTAGTTTGTTGAGAGCACGGAAGTCAGGACACATTCTCCAAGAACCTTCTTTATTTAGTACCATGATGACCGTAGATGAGTAAGGGCTCGTACTAGGATGGATGACGCCGGCAGTAAGGAGTTCCTAGACCATTTTTTCAATTTCATTTTTTTGTGCAAAGGGGTGGCGATATGGACGGATATTGGGGGGAAGGATTCCTGGGACAAGGGGAATGGAATAATCATGAACACCTCAGGAAGGAGGGAGTCCTTGGGGAGTGGAAAATACCATTTGATGTTTAGAAAGGAGGGCTTGGAGGTCTTGGGGTACGAGGGGTGTCTCTATGGCTTGTATGGCGTGGAGTTGAGAAATGACACCACAATGACCTTTTTTGAGTAGTTTTTCCATGTGATGAGAACTGATGATCTCAGGTGAACCAGCAGTGATGCCTTGGAATTTATATTTGTGGCCTCCTTGGTCGAATTGCATGGTTAAGTTCTGAAAATCCATGAGAATGGGACCCAAAGTTCTTAGCCAGTCTACACCCAACACAATATCGCAACCACCCATCTCAATAGCAAACATATGGGATTTTAGGTGGTAGTCACTGATTTGGAGACGCACATTTTCACAGCGCCCACCACATTTCATAGAACCACCATTGGAAATCATGATTTGGAAATTATTGAAAGCATGGATGTAGCAATGGGTTTCTTGGGCAATGCGACGATGAATAAAATTGTGGGTGCTGCCACTATCAACCAGAATGATTACCTTTTGGTGCTTGATGTAACCAATTAACTTGAGGGTTTGGGGGGCCAAGAAGCTAGTGAGAGCATTGAGGGAAATGATTGGTTCCACTTTGGGAGGGTCGGAGGGAGGGTTTATGTCAGTGACTTCTGGCGACTAGGGCACAAAGGGAGTGTCATCATCCTCTTCCGGAACATCCTCAGAGATGGCCATAAAAAGCTTTTGTTCCTTACATTTGTGGCCTAGTAAATATTTGTCATCATAATTATAACATAGGCCTTTGAGTTGTCGTTCGACCATTTCAGCCCTGGTCAATTTTTGGATCTTTAATGGGGTGGAGGGAGTAGTGGGGTTTACTGGTTTAGGGCGAGGGATAAAGGAAGGCTTACGGTTTTGAGAAGAAACAATTTGTTGTGATTCTTTAGCTTTTTTAGTAGCCTCCACCCAATTCGTAGGTTGAGCCATGAGGACATGGGCCCAAATCTCCTCCTTGAGGCCACTTATAAAACACTCTCGAAAGAAAGCATCAGTCATGCCTTCTGTTTGGAAAGCCAGTCGCTCAAATGCAGCTATGAAGTCTTCTACTGTGCCTGATTGCTTCAATTTTGTCAAACGACCCAAATGGTTGGTGTCAGTGTCAAAGCGTTCATAAAGCTCCGCCACAAATTGGGTCCAAGCAATATACCCTTGATGGGAAGTTTTTCTCCATTTCCACCATTACCAGCGTTCTTGATCTAGATGGAGAACACCATACCGGAGTTTGGCCAAGACATCTGTAATGTTGTAGAGAGAGAAATAGTGTTCCATTTGGGTGACCCAACCAGTGGGGTCCGAGCCATCAAATTTGGTTACATACACTCGTGGAAGGCGTATGTCCCATTGAAAGTGATGGGGTTGAAAGGACTGGGAAGAAGTTTCACCTTCAGTCTTTTTATGTGCATCAGGAAAAGAGTCATCGGTAGGGATCTTTAGTTTGGTGCAGAGTGATGCAAAGACAGATTCAAGCTGGGTGGTCAGTTCATGTTTGATTTCCGCCATTGTGGACTGCACGACTACATTTACTGAGGCATTCATGGATGCATCACGGGAGGCAATAATAGCATTGAGTTGTTGCACTTCTTGTTGGGTCTCGAGGAAACCATATTGCAAGGTGTTGAAGAGAGACTCTAGTTCTTGGCTACGGGTGTGGGCCATGAGGATGGGTGAACTTAAAAGGGAGTGGGTGGGGTCAGAAATTTTTGTAGAAAAATGATATGGAGGAATGTGATAAGGGAGAAGAGATGAATCTAATGGAATAGGTCTCAAATAATGGTGAAAAAATTTCCAGACTCATTTTTTTTTTTTTTTTACAGCTACGGGGTTATACTTTGGTTTGAAGAATGCTGCGGTGCTGAAATCCCCAAATTCTGAACCAGAGAGAAATGTGTATTTACATAGCAACCCAAACATAGATGTGCGACAATAGATCTTGCCGGTTTAATTTGTTTATGTTCCCCAAGGGTTAGGTATTCAAGGGTTCTACAGACAAGGGTTTGCCATGTGCTATAGCTCTCTGATATACGTGCTGGGTCCAACAGTAGTACTCGACCCAATATCTCAGGGCACTAACTAAGGAGGATAGACCGTACCCTTAGTCGTACTACCTGACTACCCAGGTACTAGAGAGTATCTTCCCGAGTGCTGTTCTTGGTGACACTATAGCAGTCCGGCGGCCGATAGGTTTATCTAAAGAGGGCTTCAAGAAATTTAGGTCGATCCATACACAGGTGTTGTCTGATGCACTACCACTCGAAGGGGTACCAACAGGGGTTACAAGGGTGGCCAAAAGATGTGCGCTTAAGAACCACTTGTATTTCCTGCATGTATGAATCCCTCAACCGCGGGTTTATGCGCATAACGACAGATCTTTGTGGCTTAAAGACGTTGGAATATGTCTCTACCCTGAAAAAAAAATACCCACAATTTCTGCCAAGGAAAGTGCTTTGATACCACTTGCATGATACCAGATATATAAAATATGCAGAACAAAAATGAAATGCTAGAAAGGAAGAATAACAATAAAATATCCAGCATAATCTTCACAATACACATAAATGATATACGAAATAGCAATATAAATAGCACTTTGTTTCAGATAGCAATGTTCACAAGCCTCTTCGAGGGGGCAACCTCCAGTCGAGCAATGCTCTGTTACAATAATCTTTAAGCTAGGGTTTTCATACCCTCGACCCTTATTTATACTAAATATGTCTATTAAGAGAAGCATCTAGAGGAAGATCCTTCTAAAAGCGGAAGCTTCTATTAGGTCTTCTTACATCTGCCTTATTCTATTTTATTGAAAGGCCTTATTAATATTGACCTTTATTACATCCGAATACATTGATCTACCTATGTGCGGGTTAGGACCTTAACAGAATATATAAAGAATATTTTCGGTGACCATAAACGGGAAAATTTGTGCATATGTTACCAAAATTGTATATTGTGGTTTTAGATAATAAATGTTTTTGTATGCTTGTTTTCAAATGTTGTGATTATAATTAAAAGAGAGAAATTGATAGAGATGTTTGTATATAATAGGAGTGAGGAAGGGGCAATTCTTTAATATGTACATCGATTTCTTAAGGAAGCTGTCAGCTGAAGACATGTAGACTTGGTGTTGAATATGGAAGAATTCAAATGGAACTCTGATCTAGAAAACAAAATTCAACTGAAAATTAAGCATACCAATTGTAGGTACTAAGTAAGAAAACCCATCTACATTTCATGCTAATGAAGGTACAGTGGGTACAAATGGATATGCAAATCATAGGTTCATGAAAGGTGGGTTAGAGAGTGGGTAAAATAATTTTAACTTTGGTTAAAGATAAGAAGAGACACTCAAGGAGAGGTTTTTATGTCGAAGATGCCTCACAAGAATATCAAAAGCCATGAATGAATAATATGGAGATTTGAATCTGGGTAAATCCATTAAAACTTGGGAATACAAAAAGATAAAATTTATTTGTATGGGAATTCACTACAAGAAATCCACTCATAATAATCAAAGTGCTCAATGGAATGAAGGTGCAAAATAATATCATTTAAGTGGAGGAAGTGGTGAAATATTATTCACTCCAAAGGAAGCCAATATACAAATAAGGCGATATAGTGTGGGAATATATACTCTAAACATATTGACATGTTAAAAAAAAAAAATTATGTTAAAGAGAAGCATAGGTTATACTTGGAGACAAGGGAAACATCTCTAAGGATTAGTCATATAATTGTGAGGGTAGTACACCCATTATTTTTATCAGAGTAGTGCAATTGAAGCACGGTATGAAATCTATAACTACAAAGGTGAAGTGAGGAAGAATATGTGTGTGCTTTGTTAGCGCCACCATTTTTCCCTCCAATTAGAGTCGATTTTGGTCGAGTTATGGCTCATGTCTCAAAGCATTTGAGGTCAGGTATGTAACAACAAAGGGGTCAAAGTCAGCAGGTGGTCGTTTGGCCCTTGGATTCGAGAAGGGATGTCAGAGTCCAAACATGTGTAAATAAGTACGAGTATGTTCCCAAAGAGTTGGGTCCTGTTAAAAAGGGAGTTTATACGTGCCTTAGGTCTAGGTAAGTTGTTTATAGAAGTCACATCAACAAGTTCAGTGGCCATCATCGACCCATTATAAAGGCTATATGAATGAAAAATCGTGACGTTTCTATCATGTATGCCTTGCATCCCTTATCAGCTGCACTCCACATGCACAGATGTGTTATGGAAAATCTACAGTTCGGTTCAAAACATCCATTTTCCATGAATTCAGTGTCCCTTTGCATGTTTCCACCTCACGCTTACTCAGTTATAAATTCTGGAAGTTCTCCATGCATTATATTCACCAGCCAAGCTTATGCATTCTTTGTAGTTTTCTCATGAGCCTAGACTGATCAAGTTTTTCCATTTTGGGCCCTTGCCAAGTCCACCGTGCATAATACAAATAGGTGTTGCACCATGGAAACCCCTCAAAACATAATACGGGGCACGTAGAGTAACAAAAGTGCCAAGCTTGAACCTCGAAGCGACTAGGACTCATTCTTACTCACAACGAGCATTCCAAAGGTTTCAAAGGGAGACTTCCCTCTTCCCGAAACAATGATATCACGTCGCATGGAGTCCATAGTGGAAGAATTTGCGCTGGAAGGAAATACATTGGAAGCCCTACCTTCTCAACAATAGATACCCCAGAGAAGGGACAGACAAAGAAAGAACAAAGAAGCTGAGGAAACCCAAGTTCAAGATAAGTCACGCATAAGATCGGTTGCCGATAAATTAATTATGTGTGTTATTCAGCTAGAGCTTGTCGAAGGTACCAATCTAGAAAAGCGGGAGAATAATGAGGAGGACAGACATCGTGCGCACTAATGCTCGAGAACCATCCCAGCAGTTGAAATAGGCAAAACTCGCCATCGCTGAACTTTACCAGGAAAACAGAGAACTAGGATGACAGTTGGCATAAAAGACCCTTGAACTGTCAGCATCATAAGGTCGTGAAGGGCACGTGGCATGGCTAAAGTGATAGCTTCGAGAAGCACAAGATACAATCATACAGTTGCGTGAAGCACAAAGAACACATGAAGGAAGGAATGTGAAACACCCCAAAGAACGTGAAGCGGTCGGGGAGAAAGTTCATGCGGGCCTTGCCAATGCACAGAATAAATAGGATTAATTGACTTCATATCTTGTATTTTCAAACATGGTGCAGATCTTGACAGTTTTGAAACAAGCATCGTCCTTAGACATTTTTTGTCAATTGGTAACAACTGCTACAATTTTCATTTGATCACCACGTACGCACCCTAACATATGAGTTGGTGACCGAAAGTGGGGTTTTTACATTAGATGGCGGATATCTTATAGAGCCCTGAATCATTTTGACGACCTGTCAAAGGGAGGCAGTGACACATCACTCTCCCCTACGAGAAGACCTTGCTGAAACCGAATAGTCGTGATAAGAGACAAGAGGTTAGGATGAGGTCGAACATAGTTGTTTTCTATTTTTGGAAATAGGTCATATGAAAGGTCATGGAACAGAGGACGACCAATTTCCTAGATTCTAGGGATATTAGCTAGAGAGTAGGGCAGCCCAAGAGATGCCTTTGCCTATATATTTTATGTTTTCAATGCAAGCTAGGTTGGTTGGAAAAAGTGGTGTAGACAATGTCTATTGAATGTAGTTTGAGTTCGATCGAAATTTAATGCAAAAGTACTGAATCTTGATGAAAATATTCTAATTGTAGCAGTTAGATGTATTGTTTCCTTTCTTTGTGTACGTGCTTCATGTATTCTTTATTCATATCTATTTATGTCTAAATAGGAACGTATTTTTGAACTTGGGATTCACTGCGCAGTGCCCTAGGATTCATGCCATTTAGACAAACCATTTTCCTCTAAGTTAACTCTGAATTCATCCTCAGTGGTGCTCCGAGTTTCCTTTTGTGCTTTTCCCCCGCCTCACACAATGATTGTACATTGAAGACTTTTTCTCTCTTATCCTTTATCCTCTCAAATTCAGTCACCGAGTCATTTCTTTCTATTGTTTTCTTGAACCGACTCCATAGCCTAAGGTCTTACTCTCTTGAGTTAATATAACCAGAACTTATTATTTCAAAGGTGTTAAATATAGCCGATAGCTCAAAGTCATATCCTGTACCGAGACAAAGTCTCCCGAGAGATCCCTCTCCATGTTCGAAAGGCTAGTTTCAGATCTCAAAGTTGGTTGAAAAAGTTACCTCTGTCATTTTTCTATCAGCCAAACAGATTTACAGAGTGCTAACATTCTGGTGCCATTGTCGGTGACGAAAGTGAATAAATTTTTCTTGGGAGAACAACTAAAGTTGCATTTTTTACCCCTGAGGGTAATAGAGGGACAAAAACCTACACTAGATAAAGCCTTTACCTTGGTTACTACAGTCAAAAGGACCAGTAGCACAGTTCAGGAACCCTGGCTCCAAAGACAATCTATACCAGAGCAAATCTGGACCCAAACCATGTAGATCCTATCTGCGACCTCGAGAAACTTCTTCATAGAACTAGAGATAAAGCGCCAGACCCGTTATATTACTTGGACATAATATTGTCCTTACCCAAAGATGGCATGCAAATCATTGATGACCTTGAGTTTGAATCATTCGTTGAACAAACTATTTTCGGGTCTAAGTCGAAAACCAGCTTGGATGAGATAGTTTTCTACCAGAAGAGATTCCAAGCCCTATTATCTAATAATATCCCTAAAATACCCAACCCTCCTAGAACCATGGCCGCTAGATTCACCCCCTCATTCTGCCAGCCCAACTGCATGATTTTCCCCAAAATTATAGCCAGAGGATCAAGCTCTATGATGATGAAGGGAATGTTTCAGCCCAGAGGCATCTAGATTGGTTCAATGATTTCGTCAACCTAGAGAAGGTGGTCTATGCAGATGCAAAAATGAGGTTGTCCGCATAGAATATTTCTGGGGAGGTGAGGAAATGGTTCAAATCCCTCCTAGATACAAGCATTTGAGACTTCACCGTGTTCGAGACATCTCTCATTACTAGATGGGGAGACAAGAAAAATCCCTTGCGGTTGTTGATGCAGTATAATAATATGAAGAGAGCATCGAAGGAAATGGTGCAATATTTCTCAGCCCATTTCATGAGGTTTTATAACTGAATCCCTCTAGAAGTACAGCCACCCCCTAGGGTTGCGCAACTATGATATGCAGACTCTTTCGACAATGATTTCACCTTTCTATTGAGAGAAAGAAGATCAAAAAATATGGACGCGATGATGAGAGACACAATCAAATTTGAGGTAAACATGATGGCGTCGGGGTAGATCAAACAAAGATTCAACATGGGTGACAAGAAACCCCAAGTGGATGCACAACCATTGACACCAAGGCCTACATAAGAAAAATTCTATGTAATGATGAGGAACATGGAGAAACTAATGGAAACAATGTCTGTGGGAAATAGACCTGTTGCCTGAGAACTGCATGACCCCCAGCCCAGGAATCAGAACTTCAGAAGGGTTCAAGTTCCTCATATCAGACAAAGGGAGCAGAGAGACCAGGGTGACCAGCATACAAGGCCTCCATTCCAAAAAAATTACGCAGACGAGGATTTCGATTAGATGTTTGAAGACCAAATGCATTGTTGCGATGAAAAGAACCCGCTTGTGTTCTTAACAAAGGGCAAACATGATCAAAACATGAGAAAAAACAACAATTTTATGCTGGAGACAGATGATGCATTGTTTTGGGAAACAGATGATGTGTTGTCCTGGGAAATGAAAGTGTTCAGGAAAGGTTATCAGAACACCATCATGCAGTTTCAAAAGAGATATTACCTCAAGAACAAGGAGGTGCATACTGAACCTCAACAAACAAATCCCATAAGGAAATCTCTGGCAGACACCCCTTCCACAAGCCGACTAGGGCCAAACAACCTGACCAAGGATGCAACTGAAAAAGGAAAGTCAAAGGAGGAGGCCCTGAGGAAAGAGATGGAAACAAGCCAGGATGTGGGTGGAAAAGAGGTAGAGAAGGTATGTCATCCCTTTAATTTTGAGCATGAAATGGCCAAGATCAAAATCTTTGTCCCTTTTAATGAACTTATCAGAAAGGATAAATATCAGGAGCAAATTATTAAAATGTTGAAAATGGGAGGGACCCCTGATACTTTGAATGTCCAAGATGATCACCCTGCTATTATGTTTGGTCCGTGCATTGAAGAGACAAGTGATACTGAGGACGTCCCTCCATTATACGTCAGTCTAAAGGTTCATGACATGATCCTGCATAATGCCATGCTGGATTCAGTTGCATCACACAACCTCATGCCGAAGGTCATCATGGAAGAATTGGGTTTGGACATCACCAGGACTTATAAGGAAATTTTCGCTTTTGATTCGAGGAAAGTCTAGTGCTTGGGCTTCATCAAGGATTTGTTCATGTCATTGGCCCAAATTCCTTTGAAAAATATGGTTATGGATGTGTTCATCGCAGACATACCCCCTAAGTTTGGCATGTTGTTGTCCAGGTCGTGGGATGCGAATTTAAGGGGACCCTGCAAATGGACATGTCATACACCACCATTCCTATCTTTGGCCAGGATAGACGGTTGTACAGAGAAGTGTTGTTGAAATACATGGTAATAATAAAGACACACCCAAATAACCATTCTATATACTATGTCGACATTGAGGTTGGTTCCTCTATATTCTACAATGACCTGAGCATTGAAGAGGAGGAGTCGACAACCATCATGACAGTCAATGAGGAAACCACGTGACAAGCAACATAATGCATTGACACAAAGAACCATGTATAAACTAAGATATGGAACATGAGTTTTGATGGTGCTATCAGCAAGGAAGGAGTAGGTGGCGACGTACGGATAAGAACCCCTGAGGTGGGCAAAAAGGTGTGATCATACAATATCATGTTTGAATGTACAAACAACATGGCTGAGTATCAGGCACTGATCTTGGGTTTGAAGGTTTTGAAAGAAATGGGTGTGAAGAGGATAGAAGTGCGCGGAGACTCTGAGTTGATTATAAACTGGGTGAAAGGAATATATCAATCCAAACACCCCATGCTGAGAGCATACAAAAATTTGGCATTGGACCTCCTCGAAGAATTTTCAGAGTAAGATCTATCTGCTATCACAAGGGAGAAAAATCAAATCGTCGATGCATTGGCCACCTCGGCATTGGTTTTTAAAATCCCCATCTTCCCAAACAGAAAATACGAGATCGAAGTCAAACACAAGCCGACAGTGTATGATAATATCAAACATTGGCAGGTGTTTGAGGACGACAAATAGGTGGTGAGATTTCTTCAAATGAGCGGCGAGTTCGCTAACATAATGTTCTGGATTATTTTAGGCATGAAATGAGAGCGGATATATAATAAATAAATGCACATAGATATCACAGATATCCAATAATATAACAAAAATGTATCAGAGATGAAACCATAAACACAGATATACAGTAATACACAATTTCTATTAATGAAAGAAATGTACAGAGACTATAAAAATATAGAGTGAAAGACTCGCTAGAATTGTGGCAGCTTATCTCTGAGAAGAGATGTGAAGGCTACTTACATTCAAGGGTGATTTTAAGGATGGAAATTTAATTTTAAATGTAGAAATTTTTAAATGCTTTCATATACCAACTATGAAATGTTTGCGATATCTTTATAAAATTATTCAAATTTCTAAGGATTTTATATAGTTTGTATAAAATTTTGGCGATTTTTAAGGTAAAATAATTTTATCCTATATATTTGGTCGAATCATTTTTAGAACAACGAATCGGGTTTTTGGGAAAACCATGGACAATTAGCCCATGAGTGAAATTTAGCCCCTAAAATCATCCCTGCTCGTATTCGCAAGAAGATGATTACAATGAGGCTCTGAAGGCCTTTTTACAATAAATAGGAATGCCAAAAATCCTAGACATCCAAAAACCTAACCCTAGGAGATGAAGTGCCAAAAGTCATGTGGGCCCCATTTGGGTAAGTTAGTACATCAACTTCCCAGGGTCGTAACTTTTGCATACGATCTTTGTTTTAGGCGTATGATAGCCCGTTGGAAAGGTATCATCAAGGAGATTCATTTTGGGGGAAGCTTTACAATAAAAAGGAATGAAAAAAAACTCTACACATCCAAAAACCTAACCCAAGGAGATGAAGCGCCAAAAGTCATGTGGGCCCCATTTGGGTAAGTTAGTACATCAACTTCCTGGGGTCGTAACTTTGCATACGATCTCTGTTTTAGGCATATGATATCTCGTTGAAAAGGTATCATCAAGGATATTCATTTTGGGGGCTCAATCATGCTTTTACATATCATTGAGAAGCTTGTTCCTGAAAATCCTTCATTTAGTCCCTCAAAATGGCCCTGAAAGTTAGAACTACTAAAAATAGTAAATTTTCAAAATTGCCAGAAAACTATTTTGAGCCAGTTGGAGAAGGTGGGTGGCCACCGATATCCACCTGGATCAATCCTCCCTCCTTAGGAATAGATTTTCTCCATTGCGTTGAGTGCCCGGGGGAGAAGGAAAATCGTTTATTGAATCTGCATCTTGATGAGTTGCTTGCCTTGTTGGAGAAGTTGCGTTGCTTAGCTTGTTGAAGGTTGTCATGAACATGTGGCTGGAAGGGTTGGACCTTTTTAGCCATTCTGGCTACATGAGATGCCTGTGTGAAAAAGGAATATTTGTGCTTTGCTGCAACCTTGTTGACCTACTTTGTTGGATAGAAGGTGCTTGGGGCGAGGCTGTAGTGGTTGTAGTGTCCTTCTATTCCCCTTTTGAACAGATTGTGAAGAAGCTAAACTTTGCAGTATCAGATACTACCTTGCAGCAGTTTTTAGGTGGATTAGTAGTCGAAACTACCTTTGGTATCCTGTAGAGAGGACCCCCCAGAGAAACAGTGACACTATGGGGTCGAGACTCATAAACAACATGGCACTTCCACATATATGGTTGGCCCAAGAGAACATCATAGACATCCAATGGGGAAACATCACATAATACCTCATCCTTGAAGGGATGGATGTCATATGACAATCGACACTACTGGCTGACACAAAGATCTCGTCCTTGGCAAAGCCACCCAATGTTGTATGGTTGTGGGTGTGGTGTTGTCGATAACCCCAACTATTTTACGACCTCTATTGAGATGAGTTTCTTCTGGCTTTCACTATCAACAATAAAATGTAGTGGGGTCCCCTTCGCCCACATCTATGAAAAATGCTCTCCCCCTCTTCATGATCTGTTGGTTCTTCTGGTTGAATTGTTGCGGTCGCGACAATAGAAGTGGGCTTTGCATCGATGATTTGTCCCTTACCAATATTTTCATAATCAGATTATGAATCAGGGTCTGGCTCCTTGTCTTTGATCTCGGCCACCAATGACTGTTTTGAGTGACATTCATCGGTGTTGCTCCAGGGGCTTTTGTTGAAATTGCACCGTTTTTTGGTGTCCTTCTTTGTTTTCCCGTGAACCTTCTTTTCCTATGGCTTGGACTACTTTTTGGGAGACTATTTTTTAGGGCTATGTTTTTCATACTTTGGTTGTTGTGGATTTTCATACCTGGAATCTCATTTGTTTTGGTGCTTAAATTTCTTCTTGATTTTAACAGCATATCGATAAGAAACACTGAGTGATGAGATGTCCAGAAAATCCATTTCAGTTTGGATGTATCTGTGTAGAGCCCCACAGTATTTCGGAACCAAATTTCATTTGGAGTCTTTGATACCCAGCTTGGTGTGCAAGGTATAGAAGGTATTGGTGAACTACAGAACTTCTTGGCCCCTCTCTTGCCACAGTGTGGTCCATCTCATGTACCGGTCCTCATAGTTTCCAATAGGGTAATATTGTTCCTTTACTGCATCCACAAAAAAATCCCAAGTGGGCTCGCCCCCATATATTCCAAACTCCTCTATGGAAACATGCTCCCAGTAAGTTTCCAACCAATGTTTGACATGGGGGACTGTGAAGGTTATCTTTTCTCTGTCGAAAAAAATGTGAACAGAGAAATAACCTTCTAGCAGGTTTAACCATTTGTCTAGGGCTTCTGCATCTATCTGTCCTTCAAATACAGGAATATCAAAATAAACTTGTACCTTGAAAGGTGAGGTGCCTCCAAAGTGGTTGTTTGATGAATATTTCCCTATTTCTATCGGCAAGTGTTGAAGGATGTGGGAAAAATTCTCCATCATTTCGTCCCTCTATCACGTGAGATCTTGCTCAAGCAACAGACTAAAAGGATCGTCTACTCCATCATTTTTATTTTATTCCACCATTGAGGGTTTCTTAGGTGTGCGAGAGTGATTTTCCTCAAGAGAGACAATATCAAGACCCAAATTTCTATACTCAGACCTCGTCGGGGACATGCACTGAAAAATGATCAAGAGCAGCCTACTCTGATACCACTGATCCAGATTATTTTCGGCACAAAATGAGAGCGGAGATATAATAAAGAAATGCACAGAGATATCGCAGATATCCAATAATATAAAAGAAATGTATTAGAGATGCAACCATGAACACAAATATACAGTAATACACGATTTATATTAATGAAGGAAATGTACAGAGACTCTAAAAATACATAGTGAAAGACTCGCTAGAATGGTGGCAGCTTATCTATGAGAAGAGATGTGATAGCTACTCACATTCACAAGAAGATTACAATGAGGCTCTGAAGGCCTTTTTACAATAAACAGGAATGAAAAAAACCCTAGACATCCAAAAACCTAACCCTAGAAGATGAAGCGCCAAAATTCATGTGGGCCCCATTTGGGTAAGCTAGTACATCAACTTCTCGGGGTCGTAACTTTTGCATACGATCTTCGTTTTAGGTGTATGATAGCCTGTTGGAAAGTTATCATCAAGGAGATTCATTTTGGGAGATCAATCATGCCTTTGGATATCATTGAGAATATATATCCTAAAAAACCTTCATTTAGTCCCTCAAAATCGTCCCGGAAGTTAAAAATGCTAAAAATAGTAAACTGCCAAAATTGCTAGAAAATGGTTTTGAGCCAGTTGGAGAAGGTGGGTGGCCACCGATATCCACCTGGATCACATAGAAATTGATTATGAGTGTTTTTGCGACGAATACGAGAGTTTGGATGTGCGTACTAATGAAGACCCTTTCCAGAACCAAATAACGGGAAGGGACACAATACAATTGAAGAACAACATCATCCCAAAAGGGCTAGTTCTGTTGGAAAAGTTGTTTGATGAAAATGATGTGGCTAGAAATCCCAAGATTATTGCAAATGATGAGGATTTCGAATAATGAAACATAGGGACAAAGGAGAACCCGAAAATAATCAAATTGTCGAAAACACTCAGTCTAGAGGTAAAAAAGGACTACATCAAGATCATGAAATATTTCCCATATGTTTTCACTTGGATCTATGATGAACTGAAGGTGTATGACACTAAAGTGATTCAATAGGTCATCCCTCTCAAAGAATACCAAAAGTCGTTCAAAAAGAAGTTGTGACAGATAAATCCCCTATTGTTTTCGCTAATCGAAAAGGAGGTAAAGAAACTCTTCAAAGATAAAATTATCGTTTCTTTAAGGTTTTCTAAGTGGGTGGACAACTTGGTACCTATTAGAAAAAGAGCAGAGAAATAAGATCGTGTGTGGGTTTTCGTAACTTAAACAAAGTATCCCTCAAGGACCACTACCAGCTCCCTAAGATAGACTATATTCTGCAAAAGGTGCTGGGGTCCTTGAAGAGGTCCATGCTGGACAGTTTTTCTTATTACAATTAGATCTTGGTACACCTGGATGATAGGGAAAAGACTGCCTTTATGACACCATGGGGGACATTCATGTATGCCAAGATTCCTTTCGGCCTGATGACTGTTAGAGATACTTTCCAGAGGTCAATGCACATCATTTTTTATGACAAAAAGGACAATTTTATTGTGATCTATCTAGTTGACATAACAATATACTCTTACTCCGATGAACAACACCTCAGGCATATGAAAAGGGTTTTCCAGAATTTTAGGAAGTTCGGCATATCACTAAATCCAAAGAAATCACATTTAGAGATGGAAGAAGGGAAGTTGTTGGGGAAACCTATCTCGAAATAGGGCATTAAGATAGACCCCAGTAGGGTTGAAGGAATCTTGAAAATCGACACTTCACCCAGTAAGAAGGAAGTGTAATCCTTCCTGGGAAAAGTAATCTTCTTGAGAATATTCATTCTGAACCTGACAGAGATTATAAAACATATCACCTGCATGCTCAGAAAGGGGAACGAGATCAAGTGGAACCCGAAATCCAGGAAGTCATTTGAATATATCAAGGTGGCGCTGACTAGAGATCCTGTGCTAACCAATCTGGACTTCATGAAAGATTTCATCATGTTTTCATTCACCTCGGAGCATATGAGTTCCATCGTTTTGTTGCAGAAAGACGAGCATAATTTCACGAATCCCATATCCTATTTCATCTGAACACTGAGTGATGCTCAAATAAGATAAGACATTATGGAGAAACAAGAATACGCCTTAGTGAAGGCCCTAAAGGAGTTCAAAACGTACATATTACACTCCCACATTATCACTTACGTGCACAACAATTTAGTCAAGGATATCGTGAATCAACCCAATCCAGAGGGAAAGAGAGGCAAATGGATAGCGGCCATGTTTNCCTTAGTGAAGGCCCTAAAGGAGTTCAAAACGTACATATTACACTCCCACATTATCACTTACGTGCACAACAATTTAGTCAAGGATATCGTGAATCAACCCAATCCAGAGGGAAAGAGAGGCAAATGGATAGCGGCCATGTTTCAATATGATCTCAAAATCAAGCCCACAAATTTTATTAAAGGGAAGGGACTTGAAAAGTTTATGGTGCAGTCGGACTACGATGCTATGGGGATAAACTTCATCATTGATCTGTCAAAAATTCCTCAGGAAGAAACAACTGTGAAGGTATCTCAGGATTTTGTGTATTCGTCGTGGTATATAGACATCATCTATGTGCCAAAGAACCTACAAGCCCCTGCAGGTTTAAGTAAGACCAAGGCCAGATTTCTAAAGATCAAAGTGGTTAAGTTATGCATCCTGGATAGTTAACTATACTGGAAATATCCCAGAGGGATACTACTTAGTTGTTTACTGGAAAACGATGTGATACAATCTATCAAAGAATCTCACAAAGGTGACTACGGAGGACACCATTACTAGAAAACCACTATGCACAAAATCCTAAGAGCTATTTACTATTGGCCTACCATATTGGTAGATGTATACACAAAAGTGTCCAACTTCCATGAGTGTCAGATTTTCGATGGAAGAATAAAGTTGCATCGCTTGCCACTAAATCTGGTCTTAGTCGAAGCACCTTTCATGCAGTGGGGTTTGGATTTCATAGGGGAAATAAATATTCCATCCTCAACGTAGTATAAATGGATACTCATGGCCATAGACTACTTCACGAAATGGATAGAAGTGGTCCCCACGAAGCAAGCTACCGATGCAGTCATCATCCAATTTCTAGAGACAAATATCTTGTCGAGATTCAAATGCCCTGTCAAGATCATAACCAACAACGTGACCAAATTCAAGTCCAAGAAGATGGAGAAGTTTTGTCAGGATTACAATATAACCTTGGGGAATTATACAACATACTACCCATAAGGAAACGGGTTAGCATAATCATCAAATAAAATCTTGACCATGATTATCAAAAGAATCCTATAATACAATAAGAAAGATTGGAATAAAAATATTATTTATGCATTGTGGGCAGACCAAGTTACCACTAAGAAATCCATCTCAACGTCGCCTTCTCATATTTTATATGTCACAAATGCGATTTTCCATACCACACTAGGGTTGCCCGTCATAAATTTTCTACAAGAGCAGGAGGCCGAGCCAGATGACACATAGAGGAGAATAAATCAGTTGGTTCACACACAACAGATGTGGGAACAAGTGTACAATTGATAACTGCACCAGGAGAGGATGAAGAAAACCTTTGACAAGCATTCTAAGAAAGAGGAATTTTGGTTGGGTGATCTAGGGTTGAAATGGGAAACGAGAAATGAGGATAAAGGAAAGCACGGTAAATTTGATAATATGTGGATGGGTCCATTCAAAATCGGGGCACATCGTGGAAATAATGCTTATTTTATGGAAAAAATAAATGGAGAGTGTGTTGGTTGGGGGCCTATAAATGGTAGGTTCCTCAAACATTATCTGATGAAATAAGATCTGTTTAAGTCACATGTCATTGTAAATATTCATTTTAATTTTTGTGTCAAGTCAGTATGTCAGCAGAATATTGAAGCCTAAAGTGAAGGCCCTAAGTTTATGCTGAATCTTTTAGAAACTGCGTCGATGGGTTTAGGTTGTGTTTTTTCTTCAATATTTCAGTGTCTAAAAGTTGACTAAGGCCCAATGGTCAGGCACCTGGTATACTGTTATTTCCTACCTCACGGAGAGGATAGCATCCCTATTGGAGCCAGCTATTAGCGCCACCATTTTTCCCTTCAATTAGAGTCATTTTTGGTCAATTTGTGTCTCGTGTGTCGAAGCATGTGATGTTAGGTATGTAAAAACAAAGGGGTCAAAGTCAACAAGTGGTTGGTTGGCCCTTGGAGTCGGGAAGGGATGTCAGATTCCAAACATGTGTAAATATGTATGAGTTGGTTCCCAAAGAGTCGGGTCCTGTTAAAAAGGGAGTTTATACATGATCCAGGTCTAGGAATGTTGTTAATAGAAGTCACGTCAGCAAGTGTAGTGGCCATCATCGATTGATTATAAATGTTGTAAGAATGAAAAATTATGGCGTTCGTATCATGTATGCCTTGCAACCCTTATCAGCTACACTCCACACGCGTAGATGTGATATGAAAAATTTGCAGTTCAATTCAAAACATCCAGTCACCATGAATTAAGTGTCCCTTGGCACGTTTCCACCTCATGCCTACTCGGTTATAAATTCTGGAAGTTTTGCATCTCTTGTATTTTCAAACGTGGCATAGATATTGATGGTTTTGAAAAAAGCATCGTCCTTAGACAATTTTTTTCATTTTGGTAACGACTGTGACAGTCTGTAGCCGATCGCCACGTATTCACCCTAACAAATGAGTAGCCCACTGAAAGTGGGGTCGTTACATTATATGGCAGAAATATGACAGATCCCTGAATCATTTTGACGGCCTGTCAAAGGGAGGCAATGACACATCACTCTCTCCTACTAGAAGACCTTGTTGAAATTCAACACCCGTGAAAAGAGACAAGTGGTTAGGATGCGACTAAACACAGTTGTTTTCTATTTTTGGAAATAGGTCATACAAAAGTTCATGGAACAAAGGATGGTCAGTTTCCTATATTCCACGGATATTAACTAGAGAGAAGGGCATCCCAAGTGATGCCTTTGCCTATATATTTTATGTTTTCATTGTAAGCTAGGTTGGTTGGAAAAACTAGAGTAGAAAGTGTCTATTGAATGTAGGTTGAGTTCGATCGAAATTTAATGCAAAAGTCTTGAAGCTTGATGAAAATATTCTAATTGTAGTAGTTGTATGTATTGTTTCCTTTCTTTTCATACGTGCTTCCTGTATTCTTTATTCATATATATTTCTGTCTAAATAGGAATGTATTTTTGAACTTGGGATTCACCGCAGAGCTCCCTAGGATTTGTGCCATTTAGACAAGCCATTTTCCTCTAAGTTAAACATTTAGACAAACCATTTTCCTCTAAGTTTCTTTTGGTGTTTCCCCCCCACCTCACACAATGATTTTGCACTGAATAATGTTGCTCGCTTAGCCTTTATCCTCTCAAGTTCAGTCACTGAGTCATTTGTTTCTATTGTTTTCTCGAACTGACTCCATAGCCCAAGGTCTTACTCTCTTGCACCAATATAACTGGAACTTATTATTTCAAATGTGTTAAATCTAGATGACAGCTCAAAGTCATATCCCGTACTAAGACAAAGTCTCCCAAGAAATCCCTCTCCAGGTCCAAAAGGCTAGTTTTGGATCTCAAAGTTGGTTGAAAAAGTTAGCTCTGTCATCTGTTTATCATCTAAACAGATTTATAGAGTGATAACATGATGAAGAGTACCAAATAATGCATAATCATTACATTATGTACATACTGGATCCAGAAGAAATACAGTCAGGTTTCAAAGAACGATTTTTACATAAAGGAAAGAAAGAATCTAGGATGGAGTCAAGTCCTTGAACATATTATGATAATGGAAGAAGAGATCATGGGGTATATTTCAAGCTACTAGGGGTGCATGAAAACACTCCATGAGGGATGAAAACAATACAATAGGATTGATTATGCATTCAAAAAGTGTAGAGGAAATTTCCCAAGTAGCATGGAAATATCAAGTCAAGAGAAACATAAAAAGGAAAATGAAGTTCTTGAAGGGAAATCAATAAGGGACCATGAAGAAGAAAATGGTTGGGTGCTTAGTATAGAATGAAATAGATATTGTTCCTAAAAATAATTCATCTCAAGTGGAAAAGATCCACAGGTAACATTCCAGGGGTTGGAACTATCAGTAGAATTTATGATGGCAAGTAAAAGTAATGTTAACTACTTCTATTTAATATCTAGGAAGTTGAAAAATAAACATTTGTGTAACATTATAGTATGTTGGAAATTGACTATGCAATTCAAGTTGACACTAGGTGTTAAGAAAATAGAAGGGAATGATGAAAGAAACCATAAGATATGAAGTGTTCAGAGAGAGAAATTTGAATCAATTCATTCCAGTAAAGCAAATGGATATTGAAGATCCAAGGTAGATAAGAGAGAATGGTTGGTTATGTAATTTGGTCATGTATGTGTTAGGTCAGAGATATATAGGAAATATATGAATGATAAATATTAATATTATCATGGTATGTGGTTGTAAAAGAAAAGGTAACTAAGAGTGGATTGGCTAGAAACGTGCTCGGGGAAGAAATAATCATGTGCAATGATTACAGTGAGAATTGAGGACAACCAATAACAACAAAGAAAGTGTTACATGATGAAAAATGGGTTGCTACAATTGTTGTAGCAACAAATATGATGTGTTATGTTGGACAACCATACATAGCACAGGAAATTGGAATGAAAATGCATTTATGGCCATGCTAAGGATGCATTATTAGTGTATATAAGTCTATATTAATGAATGAAAATTTGTGAATATATATATATATAAATTTGTGTGTGTGTGTGTGAAATAAATGGGTATGACACTATTATAAAGATAAATGGAATTCAAGCAAGTCATGTATGATATCATGACATGGTGGGTTAGGCTATATTGTCACACAAGTATCCAAAAACCTTCTTACTTATAACTAATGTTTCAACTACAACCTTATTGCTAACACTAAATAGAACCATATAATTATATTTGTGGTATAGTGTTTGGGTTGAAAAGGAAGGAATCCAAATGATTAATTAAGCAAAGGGAAGTCTATGGATGATGTGTCGAGGCATTGGCCATACCTTCTACTTCACCATGGTGGGATACATGAATTAGATAAATGGAATTATGAAATTGGTATCACCTAATGTTGTAAGGAGGATGTTTTCCTAGTGAATGCCCCCTTTGGCGGAAAAAATGACAAAAGCGGGTCGAAAACCCACTTCTCCTAAGTTTTGTGAGCAGGTCCATATGATTTAAAATGGGTGTAGATCTAGGCAGCCATGATCCATGCGCCCAGATCTACGGACGAGGTCCAATTCCGGACCCCCCTACCATTCTGCCTTTAACGTGGGGGGGGTCCGATATGGTGTCTTGCAAGTTTGAATGGTTGGGATTAAATCACCTAGATCTATGGATAAGGTCCAATTCCGGACCCCTCTTTCTCTTCTTCCTTTAGCGTGGGGGAGGGTCCAGAATTAACAAGTTCTTGCGCGGGCCCCTTGCTATCTTGACACCTGCCTCCCAAGCCCACCCACCAGTCCTATCCTTCCATCTATCCCCCACTCATCATCTTCCCGACCTATCACTGTCTCGACATCGCTCATCATCCTCTCACCTCCTTCCCTATGTCTCCCACTCTTACTCTTCTCCTCCCTAACCGATTGTCCTCACTCTCCCTTCGCGATCACATCCTCCTTCCTCGCCAAGTCACCACCATACACCTGTCCTCTACCTTTCCAGGTGTCATGCCCTCTTTTATTTCGTCCCTCTTTCTCCTTACACTCGAACCCCCATGTCTACGTCACCTATTACCTCCACCTTAGTTTCCACAGGTCTTATCACTCGTCCACTTGATCGCTTTCCCTCCACTGCGCCTGTCCACATGGCATTCCCTCCCCTCACTCCCATGCCATGTAGGTTAAATCGCCACTTCCTATGTCCCCCCCCCCTTAAACCATTTTGTGTCATGTCCCTCGTGTTATCCTCATCCACATCAGCAGACAGGGCCTCCTCATAGCTTCCTAGAAAAGAAGCAGCAACCAAAGGGAGACTGCCACATCCTACAAGAGAAAAGTTTACCAAAGTCTTTCCAAATCCCAAGAATCAGTTAATGCAAATGCGGAAGGTGGGTGAGACATCGTCTCCTCCCTTAAATGGAAAGCTAGGAAAGGACAAGCGTAGAGGTGACTGTTAGTCCTTTCTGACAAGTATCGCATCCATAAGAAGACTTCATGGGAAGTCTTCCCAACATCTGCATGCATAGCCTAATAGATAATCTCCTCTCATCGTCAAGTATTGATCTCCTGACATGATGGTGTTTCAGGGAGTCCAAGACAGTTCCAAGTTTATGGAGGCAATTTTTCCATTTTTGTATCTATCGATGGTAGAGCTAGGCTCTCGACTGTAAAGTTCACTGAGACCTATGGTTCTATGGTTATGTATGGCGATTTGAGGCTGTCAAATTAATGGAAGTCAGCTTATCTTTTCCTTTTATTTGCCTTTCAAGTTATTTTAACACTCGAAATTGGAGGATCTAGTTGAGGGTGAGATGTTGTAGGATGGTCTGATATCTGCAACATTTTCACCAGCTCCAAGCAGTCTCTTGTGCTTTATGTTTCTCTTATTTCACTAAATGATTCAGAATTGGAGGATCCAGTCGAATGGTTATGGCTTCATAGTATGATGGAGGTTTGATCAGTGTGCAGTTGTAACTGTGTCATTTAGGCACATTTCAGTGTCTTGTTTTTCTTCTTCGAGTTGCTGGAAGGCCTAAAGCCTATAGAATTTTCCTCCTCTTTTCCTCCAAACCTTCCTAATTCTACTCTCATTTTAACTCAAGTTCCCGACTAAAGTTAGTTGTGGCCCTCACTTCCTTGTGAATTTCTGGCCTAGTTTTCTGAGTTGAAGGATATTGTTCTGAGTTTACTCCCATCCGATCACCCCTTAAATCAAACTGTGACATATAAACTGATGGGTATCAGGCTTAGTCCTGCTGCAATCTAGGAGTGACTCCTGGTGCTAACATTTCCGGCATCGTTGTCGGGGACGAAGTTGAAGATTTTCCTCGGGATTGAACGACATTGAGCCTCTGATTTTGAAGGTGCATCTAGTATTAGAGCCATCTAATATTGTTTCTATGCACCTGGCGACTCCATTGTGATGAATCCACTATGGAAGTTCTTATGTTTTAGTTGTGGCTTTTTGAGGTAGACACATGCAATCTCATTCACAACTGCCTCTAGCTATGCTTGAATCTAACCCAGAGAAGATTATCAGAAAGGAAAATGCATGTTGATAATGAGATTCTATTGTTGAACCAGGTACTTCTGATAATATCCCACGTTATTCTGTAGAAACTCCTTTTTCTGCTCCTCACACATTTGTCATACCTACTACTGGAGTTTCCAGAACTTTAAACTTCAAGAGTCTTCCTGTTGAGTTTTCCCCTTCCGGTCTGGTGTTGGAGGGAGAAATCCTTGTCACTCCTTTCTCCCTTGAAGTTGTTCCTTGTTCTAGACCTAGGACCACATAAAATATTCCCACTTTGATCTTTACCACCCCTCCTCCTATTACTCTTGTTGCTACTATGGAGAGATAAGCCTCTGCTAACTCAAGCCCTGTAGCCTTTTCTCTTAATCCTTTGTTGTTTCCTTTCCCTCCCGCAAGATCTGTTCCAATTTCCCCTGTCTGAACACCCTCTCCTCCTAGTTCTCCTCCACCTAATATCACTATGGCAGGTTCTAACCCCCCTGTAAACAAAAGGGATGCCATAGTGGCTACAATGTATGCCCCTTTAGTTCTACCCCAACCCTTGAATTCTCTCTCTGCTTGAGATTATCTCAAATACATGCATAAGTTCACTAGAGAGGAAGACATTACTGCTGAAGAGAACCTTGTTTCCTTCTATAGTTATGCAGACAACCTGAACATTGAAAATGAAGATGTCTGGATGAGAGTTTTTGTCCAAAGCCTTGATGGGGAGGTTAGGAAATGGTTCAGGAGACTAACCCCTAGATCTATTGTTGTAATTGAACCTCTAGATAATGCTTTCTTAATACATTGGGGAGATAAAAAAAGATTTCATGTATTACATGACAGAGTTTGGGTCCTTAAAAAAATAGGAAGGAGAGTCTATCTCTGACTTCTCCAAAAGATTCAATAAGATGTACAATAAGATCCTGGCTGAGATAAAACCCTCAAGAGCGTCTGCAAAAATTACTTATGCTAGTGCTTTTGACCCTAATTTATTCCTCCTGCTCAGAGAAAGAAGAGCTACTTCCTTGGCTAACTTGCAAGATGCAGCCCTGGAAGTAGAATCCAATGTGTTTGCAATTAACAGGCTCAGGAGCAAGTCTGAAAGAGACAGAGGCAAAGAAAAGTCTGAGGCCTCAACCACTGGTTCTTCTATATCTCACCCCCAAGTGGATGAATTGACCAAGATGGTGAAATCCTTAACTGCAAAAATGGAGAAGATGAAATTTGAGGGGAAGAAGACATACAAAAATCCCCAAAACATTGATAATAGAGGCAACTTCAGGAGGCCAAATAATAATGTTCCTCGGATGATTCCAAGGGAGCAGAGGAATAGAGACAGAGATGATCAAAGAATTCAAACCCCTCTCCAAAATAACCTTGTTGATGATGAAGAAGGAGAGGAGATAGATGAGCTTGATCCTAAAATCCATTGTTTTGGAGACAACTCCTCTTTCCCCCATTTGACTAAATCTGCATATGAAGAATCCCTTATGAATAGTCAAATAAATGAGTTGAGTAAGGGGGAGAAAGCCAATAGTAGCAGTACCAATAAATATAACCTCAGATCGAAGAAGAAAGAAGAGAAGTTTGATCATCCTCTCTATTGTAAAAGATATCAAAATTGACTGTGCTGCCCAAGGTCAAGCTTGTGAAAGGTCTTGTTGAAAACATTGTTGTAGACATCTCAATCAATCAGCTTGGAGGACTTGGTACCCTTTGCTTTCTTGAGAAGGTTAATCTGTTGATTGGGAAGAAACACTTATTCAAACGTAGTATTATACTTGTTAAAGCATGGTGCTATTATGAAAGCCGTATTCTTGGCGCTCATCATGGACTTATTTCTACATATGCTTTGGAGACATTGGTCCTGTATATTTTTCATCTTTTCCATGCATCACTACGGGGTCCACTAGAGGTTTTATTTAGATTTCTGGATTATTTTAACAAGTTTGATTGGGACAATTATTGTGTCAGCATATAGGGTCATGTTCCTAAAGTCGCTCTTCCACAAATAACAGCTGAACCACCTCAAACAGATGGAGGCAAACTGTTGCTTAGCAAGGAATTTCTAAAGAAATGTATTGATAAGTACTCTGATGTTCCAAATGGCCATGATAGTCAACAATTTATCTCCAAGTTCTGAATGTAGTTGATCCATTACATGAAAATAATAATCTTGGGAGGAGTGTGAGCAAAGAAAACTTCTATCGTATACGAAGTGCATTTGGATATGGAGCTCACGAATTGGCAAAGGTTCTACAGTCTCCTGAAGGAAATATATCTGCAGAACTGGATCATTTTTTCCTTATTACTTGGGAGAGGCATGCAAATGTACAATGTCTAGATGTTCCCAACTCAATATCATTGGGTTTGGAATGCAAGTTTTCTGTGGAAAATGCAAGCTTCATAGCATCTTCAGAGTCAATTGTTGAGAATGATAAGCAAGATACGACAAAGAATGCTTCAACTGAGGGAAATGGGTCTCAATATGGAGCGAAGAAATATTTACTGAGGAAAGCTACAACCATTGGGAATCGATCTTGCCATTTATATTCACAGTTTTCAGTCTTGGATATCAGTGTTCATGAGATTCGGGAAGACAAGTTAATTGATCAGTCTTCTCTTACATACACGAAAGGACCCGAAAACCCTAATTCAGCATCAGTTCCGGTGACCTTTGGAGAAAATTTCGATGTAAATGAAAGGAAAAGGTATTTTAGTTACTCTGAAGGGACGGAATTGGCTTGTGGTTTTTCCAATCACGGTAGCCTAGGGTTCATTGTGTCTGAAGAAGACAAAAAGGCCATGAAGCAATGCATGGGCTTGGTGGTGATTTCAGCTATATTTGGAGCCTATGACAAGATTAGGCAACCCATGCATGTCAGAAGAATCACTGTAGAAAACATACGCTATTTTGGTGCAACTGCAACAGGTCTCGGCAGATAAGCCAGATGACAGATTCGAAACCCCCTACATGAGAGACTTGTCTTTGACAGCGAGAAGTTCGGGCATGTATAGTAGAGCATTCAAACGCTTCTATGTCAGTCCACCGAAACGTGGTGCGTGATTTCCTAGGTGACGGGATCTCCAACGCTAACGACGGGCTCTGGAGATAGCAGAGGAAGGCCGCTAGTATCGAGTTCCACTCCCATTGCTAGGCTGACTGTTCTTTTTGTCACTTTGGCCATCGACTCTCATCGTCTCTCCCAGCAGGGTGCAATTACGAAGTGAATGACTGCAATTGAAGAAATGGATGGAATGGATGTTCTTTGCAGTGATAAAATTGGCACTCATACTCTAAATCATCTCACTATAGACAGGAATCTTTTTGAGGTGTTCTACAAGGTCCGCATTATCAGAGATTTAAAGAAGTTGGGCAAGACAGCCATGGTAGGCGATGGAATCAATGATGCACCAACATTAGCCGCAACATACATAGGCATAGCCATGGGCGTAGCAGGCTCAACAGTGGCCATGGAGACTTCAAATATAGCCCTCATTTTTAATGATATCAGGAAAATAGCAGTAGCAGTGAAGATTGGTCGAAGGACATTGAAGAAAACATACATAAACGTTGCCATCTCCATTGTCACAAAGGCTGTTATTTTCGCCCTCACTGCGGTGGGGCTGGTGTACCTCGGGATAGCAGTGTTGGCAGACGTGGGGACTGGTATACTCGTAACATTCAATAGTATGCTTCTCCTGAAGGGAGAAAAATGCGATAGCCATGGTGGCCATCTCCATTGCCATGGTGTCTGAAATCAAGAAGATGGTGATCACCACCACCACCACCACCACAATGGATACCACCACCACCATCATGACAAGCATGATTATGGTCATGATAGAAATATTGCAGCTGATTTTCCCCCAACGCACGAGGCTAGCAATACTTGCAAGGTTGTGAAATGCAGTGCATGCACTTCCCATCCTTACCTTTACAGCAGCTGCACCTACCTGAAGCCAAGGACTAATTGCTACTGTCAAAATTCTACTCATTCGTATGTTGAAAGCAGTGTATCTAAGATAAAGCTACATGGAAGCAATAAAATCAACAATTCTCATGAGCATCATATAATCCCATCTCAATCAAGTGATCGGGCACATGAGATTCCTGTTGTAATTGAACCATAAAATAATTAATAGCGATCTTGTGGGATTCAACCAAAGCGCCATCCCAGACAATGGATTTCCTCAATACCCAAGTTTCGGTGATCGTGAAAATTTTGGGATTGTAGTTCATAGGTAGCCTCCCATAAATCCATTGTTTCAGGAGGAAACATTACCTCTCGATTCTTCCATTGTTTCAGGAGGAAAGATTACCTCTCGATTCTTGTTAAATATCGTTTGTATTCCTCTCTGTTTGAGGGGTTCTCTCTGTTTGATGGGTAACATTCCAGTAATTCATTGGCTCACACAGGAAGATTACCCTTGATGGATGATCTGGTCAATTTTTTTTTGTAATCTTATGTGTTTGGTAACCTTCCAAATAGTAATTCATGCATCTAGCAGTCGCGGAGTCCAGAAGACGAACCGTTTCAGATTCTTGGAACACAAAGAGTTTCAAATCTTTCTTTTAAAAGATAGATGTAGGTAACAAAAAAAGGGGGGCGCATGAGCGTAGCGCAGCAGGGAAAACCTCTGTAAAGAGGGGTTTCATTGTAATGACTGATTTATTTTGTAAGCCATTAATGGAGTAATAAAGATGATTTTTCCTTGTGATTGTGAGATTCATCACGGTCGATTTCTTTCAGCATGTTTTCCTTTTCTTCAGCTGTGTTAAATCTATTTGGAATTTATTTGATATGCTCCTTACTCACAGTTGATGTGTTATCATTTTCATAATGTTAGTTCTTCCTTATTCCGTCACCACTGCGTTCATTTCATTTTCTTCTACTTGATGTGCTTCGTTATACTTTAGTACGACCACTAATATAATGAATGGATTATGGTTTTTTGTAATTGTTTGATGTCTTTCCTCTGCACCAGCTATCAGCGGGTGTAAGACCAGCCTACACTTCTGGAATTCTGCATATATTCTCTGCTACATCAGCCTTTCCTTTTTCTTTCCGCTACCGCATCATGCCAATTAAAGCGCTGAAAGATAGACTTACTTTGCCTCATTTTCCGCAAGTTAAATGATCTCTGCTATTGTCTCATTTCTTCGGTTTTCACTTGACTCCATGCTCTATGGACCATTTCCCTAGTTTAACCCCCAAACCCCAAAAATCCAAGACCATCATTTACCCATAAATCTTCCCACCTTTTTCACGCTTACTGAAGATTATTTTGTGACATTATTCGATAGATCCCTCTCGGGTTGGAAGGGGCAGCTTCTAATCCAAAGTGGTTCAAGGTTTCCTTGGGATTGATTTTCCGCAACCCATTTCAGTTCCGAGTGTCAACACTCTCATAGAAGAGAAACCTGTTAAACAAGCAACAAATATCACCAAAGAAAAGAAAGCTCAGAACCTCTCGCCAACAGCCAAAGATCTTGTCTCAGAGGTAAGGTAAATTCAAAAGCCTCCTCCCTTCTTTATCTTTGAACATGAAATTAAAAAAATCAGAATTCCTATGCCCATTTCAGAGTTGGTCAAACATGAAGATTTCAAAAGATCCCTTTCTAGACTTTTGCAGCCCGAGCCATCTTACCATTCCACAGACTCAGTCAATCTCCAAGATGAAAATCCAACAGTCATTTTAGGTCCTATGATAGAGGACAAAGATGATTCATCCCCTCCCTTCTACACATACTTGAACATACATAACAAGGTGTTGCATAATTGGCTGATGGATTCTGGGGCATCTCATAACCTCATGCCCAAAACTGTCATGGAAGAGCTTGAGCTGGAAGTTACAAAAGCCTATCATGATTTGTAATCTTTTGATTCTAGGAGAGTGCAATGCCTTGGAGTCATCAAAGATTTGGTGGTAACCTTGTTTCAGTTTCCCATGAAGAGTGTGGTCATGGACATTGTGGTAGTTGATGTTCCTCCCAAGTTTGGCATGCTATTGTCAAGATCATGGATAAGAAAGCTTGGAGGAACATTACATATGGACCTCACATATGCCACCATTCCACTCTTTGGAGGGGAACACAGAAGACTGTATAGAGTGGCTCATTTGGCCTACATCATCAATGATGAAGCATACCCCACAAATCATCCCATTTTTTCCCTTGACACCGATTTGGGATCCATCTTGTTGCAGCTGGACAACACCCCTGAGCCTCCTCTTCAACTCAAAAAGCAGCCAATTGGCTCACAGAACGATTCTCCTTCAACTACTTATGTGTGGAAAATTTTCCTTGATGGGGGCTTCCTCTAAAGATGGTGCTGGAGATGGAATAGTTTTTGTTTCCCCTGCTCAAGAAACCACATCTTTTTCATACAAGTTAGAATTTGAAGGTACCAACAATGTGGCAGAGTATGAAGCTCTTGTGTTAGGTTTGAGGGCTACAAAGGACATGGGAATTAAAAAAATATCAGTTTTTGGTGATGCTGAGTTGATCACCCAGCAGGTGATAAATAGATATCAGGCCAAACACCCTCGGCTCAGGAGCTATAGGAATGAAACATGGGATGTCATTGATATTTTCTTCTTAGATTTTAATATTACATTCATCGCTAGAGAGGAGAATATAGTAGTTGATTCTTTGGTTGTTTCAGCAAGCAATTTCAGAGTTCCTCTACTACCCAAACTCATATATGATATAGAAGTAAAATACAGGCCCTCCATACCTGACAATGTCAAGCATTGAAAGTTTTTTTAGGATGATCTTGAGATGAATAAGTTCTTGGAGAATTTTGAAGAATTTTTAGTACTGCACATTGATCAAGACTCTGCGTCAGAAGAAGACTCTCACGCAGATACTTTTCTCAATAAAATTGTTGATCATCATATTGTTCACTTGCCCAACAATCATATTCCCAAGGGGCTGGTTCCTTTGGAAAGGTTATTTGACATAAATGATGTGGAAGTAAAGGGAAACAGTCTGAGGGATGACATCGATGTAGCTGAGTGAAATATTGGCACAGAAAGGGATCCCAAGTTTGTCAAGCTATCAAGAAGCTTGTCAAAGGAGCAGAGGACAAAATACACTAAGATATTAAAATAATTTGCTGATGTGTTTTCCTAGACCTATAAAGACCTTAGGACATATGGCACAGCTATCATCAAGCATAAGATCCCAATGAAAGAGGACGCCAAGCCATTCAGACAAAAACTAAGACAGATTAATCATGTGTTGCTGCTTGTCATGGAAAGGGAGGTAAAGAAACTGTTGGATGCCCAAATCATTGTCCCTTTGAGATATTCTGAATGGGTGGCCAAACTGGTCCCAGTAAGGAAGAAGAGTGGAGAGATCAAACTCTGTGTTGATTTCATAAATCTAAACAAGATCTCAAAGAAGGATAATTACCCTTTACCAAAGATGGAACACATATTGCAGAGGGTAACAGGGGCATCCAGAATCTCAATGATCAATGGATTTTTTGGCTACAATCAGATCTTGGTTCTGCCTGAATATAGGGAGAAAACAACATTCACAACTCCTTGGGTAACATTCATGTATGCCAAAATTCCCTTTGGATTGATGAATGTAGGGGAAACGTTTCAGCGAGCCATGGACATAGCCTTCATTGGGGAGAAACATGAGTTCATGGTGATTTATCTAGATGACATCACAATCTTCTCTAGATCTGACAAGGAGCATTGTTGTCACTTGAGGAAGGTTTTCTTGAAATGAAGAAGGTTTGTCCTCTCCTTAAACCCCAAGAAGTCTATTTTTTCCATGAAGGAGGGAAAATTGTTGGGCCATATAGTATTAGCATAGGGAGTGAGAATTGATCCCAGGAAGGTGGAGGTAATTCAGACCTTACCACTTCCCAGGTCCAGAAAAGAAGTCTAGATTATTTTGGGAAAGATTAACTTTTTAAGGAGGTTTGTCTCAAATTTTGCTGAGTTGGTGAAGCACATCACAACCATGCTCAGAAAGGGAAATGAAGTAAAATGGATTGTTGAACCTAGGAAATCCTTTGTTCAAATAAAAAAGGCATTGACTGAGGCACCTATGTTGATTAGTCCTGATTATTCCAAGGATTTCTTGATTTTTTCTTTTGCTTCTTTTGACACAGTAGCAGCGGTTTTATTGTAGAAAAATAAGGAAGGACGAGAGAATCCCATTTCTTTCTTCATTAAGGCATTAAGAGATGCAGAAGTCAGGTATGAAATCGTGGAGAAACAGGCTTATGCCTTGGTGAAGGCTCTTCAATGTTTTCAGAGTCTATGTCTTGCACTCAAAGGTAATTGCATATGTTCCTTCAGTCTCTGTGAAGGACATTCTCACATAGCCTGACATAGATGGGAGAAGAGGTAAATGGATTGCCAAGATCCTTGAATTTGATCTGGAGATTAAGCCCACCAAGTTGGTTAAAGGGCAGGGTTTAGCCAAGATGGTGGCTAAATATAATTGCATATCCTTGGGGGTTAACTTCATCAATGATTGCTTAGAAAATCAATAGGATGAATTGTCTGATGGCAATACTCAATACAGTCCTACACTAGCAGAGTGTGCCTGGTATGGAGGTATTATATATTTTCTGCTAGAATTAAATCCCCCTAATGAAATGGGGAAGCGTAAGGCAAGAGATTTAAATCTCAAAGCAATCAAATATTTCCTTATTGACCAAGTATTGTATTGGAGAGACCCTCTAGGGGTGTTTCTGAGGTGTCTGAACCCACAGGAGGCCCAGAAAGTGACGTTTGATTTCCATAGCAACCTATGTGTGGCACACCATTTCTGGAAGACCACAACCCAAAAAATTCTCAAGGCTGGGTACTATTGGCCCACCTTATTCATTGATGTCTACAGAGAGGTCAGAGCTTACATCAAATGCCAAAGATTCTCAGGAAAGAAGCAGCTCAAATCTCCTCCACTAAAGCCCGTAGTAGTGGCAACGCCCTTTCAACAATGGGGTTTGGACTTCATTGGAGAGATTCATCCTGCTTCAAGTAGTCAACACAGGTGGATCTTAACTACAACGAAATATTTCACCAAATGGATAGAGGTTATCCCCACTAGGAGTGCTTCTCATAAAGTAATCATTGGATTCCTGGAAGACATCATAGCAAGGTTTGGCTTCCCCGGTAGAATTGTCACTGATAATGCTACCTCTTTCAAGTCTGAGCATCTTTTTAAGTTTTGTGAGCAGTTTGAGATTTCACTGATTCATTACACCCACTATTATCCTCAAGGAAATGAACTTGAAGAGTCTTCTAATAAAATCTTAATCAAGCTCATTAAAATATTGTTGGAAGATAATAAGAAGGCCTAGGATTCAAAGCTCAAATTCACTCTGTGGGATGATTGAGTGACAGCTAAGAGGTCTTTAGGCACCTCCCTTTTCCAACTTGTTTATGGGATAGAAGTTGTGTTTCCCACTCAGTTGGCACTACCTATATCCAAATTCTTTCAAGATTATGAAGGGGAGACAAACCATATGATTAGAAGAATTTATCAACTAATGGAAGTGCAGTAGACCAGAGAGCAGGTAATGGATAGAGCTCACGATCGTCAGCAGAAGATCAAGAAGGCCTTTTACAGGAAGGTTAGGAAAGAATGTTTCTAGTTGGGAGATCTGGTACTTAAATGGGATGCACCCAAACAGGATAAAGGCAAACACAACAAGTTTGAAGCCCTCTGGATTGGACCCTTCAAAATATCTGAAGTATTTTTAAATAACACCTATAGGTTGCAGGATTTGGAAGGCGAGGAGGTTTTTAATCGCCCTATGAATGGGCATTTCCTGAAGAAATGGTTTGTTTGAGCCCTAGACGGCTCCTCTTTTTTTGTAAATATTTTTTTTTGTTTGTGTTTGGTTTCAATAAGGGACTCTGTTGCCAAACAACAAGGCAATGAAGATGCAAAAGGGGTTCTTGGAAGCCCGCATGGGGTGTGTCATCCCCCATGGAGCCTGATGTTATCACCTAATGTTGTAAGGAGGATGTTTTCCTAGATAATGCCCCCTTTGGCGGAAAAAATGACAAAATCGATTCGAAAACCCACTTGTCCTAAGTTTCGTGAGCAGGCGCGTATGATTTAAAATGGGCGTAGATCTCAACGACTGTGATCCACATGCCTAGATCTACAGACAAGGTCAGATTCCGAACCCCCCCTGTCATTTTTCCTTTAACGTAGGGAGGGGGGGTTTGATATGGTGCCACACAAGTTTGAATAGTTGGGATTAAATCACCCATATCTATGGCTGAGGTCTAATTCTGAACCCCCCTTGCTCTTCTTCCTTTAATGTAAGGGGGGTCCATAATTAATTGGTTCTCACACGGGCCCCTCACTATCCTAACACCTGCCTCCCAATCTCACCTACCAGTGCTATCCTTCCATCTATCCCCCACTCATCATCTTCTCAACCTATCACCATCTAAACATCGTTCATCGTCCTCTCACCTTTTTTCATGTGTCTCCCACTCCCAGTCATCTCTTCCCTAAATGATTGTCTTCACTCTCCCTTCACCATCACATCCTCCTTCCTCACCAAGTCACCACCATACACCCGTCCTCTACCTTTCCAGGTGTCATGCCCTCTTTTATTTCATCCCTCTTTCTCCTGACACCCAGACCCCCATGTCTGTGTCACCTATTACCTCCACCTCAACATCCATAGGTCTTACCACTCGTCCACCTGATCGCTTTCCCTCTGCTGCACCTGTCCACATGGCCTCCCCTCCCATCACTCCCATGCCACAC
>ML805755.1:64729-116622 GCA_009831015.1 Picea engelmannii
AAAACCACTTTTCCTCATTTTTACTATTTTTGCCTCCTTTACCATGTCATCTTCCAGACCAATTTTTGGGCAAACGGAGACGAATTTTAAAAATCCAAGAGAGGTTTTTTCTCAGCACGGGATGAGGAACAAAACCCTTTTTCAGTTTTTGCAACGGAGTTACGAGCAGAGAGAGTTGAAGATATCTTCGAGGCCTATTTTTCCATATTTTAAATTTTCCGTTTCAGTCCTGATTTTGCAGGAGCTGTCATGGCCAGCTGGGGACGAATTTTGTGAAACCGAAAGAGGATTTTGTCCATCACATGCCCATATACAATAACCTATTTCAGTTTTCACCCAGGTGTCATCATTGAAGAGAGAATCACATCTGATCAGACCCCTGTTTCGCAGAAAAACGGTCCATTTTTTATGGCAGAAAACTCTGAATTTTCTGGGAGTGGTGGCTATTTTTGGTCGAGGCGGTTGAACCGAATCTAGGAACTTGAGGAGAATATCTATATTATTTATTGGGATGATTTTAATGTAAAAGGGTTGGATCTTCATGCCCTGTGGCTATCAAGCTGTAACATTTTTGAAGAGATCTGCCATTAATGAAAGGAAGGCACTTTACAGGATTCCTGCGTATGTTTACTGGTGATGTGATTTTCTCAGTTAAATGTTTTCTCGCTCTGTAATCATCTTGTTTTCTGAAACTAATCTTTGAGAGTAACGTATGTCTCAGGATTTATCTCTGATACCCTGTTTCCGATTCTAAAAGATTTAAATGTTTATCTTCTGATGTTTTCGATTAAGGAATTCTTAACTGCTTCTGAGTCGAATTTATCCTTCTCACCCTTTCTTCTGTCCATCATTTAAGCTGCAAAAGATCTAGTGAGTATATTATCTCGCCTTGTGAAGGAATTCTTTGGCATTTCTGGTTGTTTCCCATATTTAATTGATTACAGACCCCATAGCCCAATGGAGGAGTAGACCGTCTCAACCAATTTATAAACCCTTTTTACAACAAAACATATTTGTTCTTTTTACCTAGCCTAATATTTGAAATCAAACAAAGCTAAATCATATAGAGAGATCCCTCTCTGAGTCTTGGAGGGATAGATCCAAGACTCGAAGCGGTTCTGATGTTGCCTCTGTGACTGCCTTACAACCTTGGGCAAATTACAGGGTGCTAACAATATTAACACCAGAATTGTAACGACCCCATCGTTACCACTACAAGCGATGCAACCCAATTTTTTTTTTTTTTTGACCAGGAAGGAAACAACAACGACATTTAAACAACGCAACTTGACGATGAACACAACGCATGCAAATTAGGCCACAGAAAACAACGACTCAACATACCAGCACATCAAGCAACTGGACGAAACATGTGATAATTAATAGACAAATAAAACGACTAGCCGGCCAACAACAGAAAGACAATGCATAAAAAATCAACAACCTGACACAGTGGCTTCGACGACCAATAACTAGAAACCCTTACGTCATGCAAAACCCCACGCATTAATGCATTAAAAAACCAAGTACCAACATCCATTACAACGAGAAATATGCCCACATCAGGAAGCCCAAGACTCCATTCAGGTTATCATTCACATCTATCCATCAGGGTGTGCAATGATCCCCTCATCAGGAATCATGACGTCACAATATCATATGCGTGACAATCACCAAGACACAACATACATATCTAGACCAATTTCCCAAGAAAAATCCCACGTGCTAGGAGACTGAATTAACTATCAACAAGAAGATTATACCCATGCACCCAACCACCAATCACCAAGACACAAGGTGAAAACAATCAATTTGATTTGCGTGACTAACCGAGGGTTTCCTGGTTCCTATAGGGAAAAATTATGTGGTGTAACAACTATGACCAACCACCATTAAAATTCAACTTGAAGCATAAAAAAATTAACTCACTAGCATAGTCACAAGCAACCAATTAATAGCACATAGCACAAATGATTAATTAATGTAACCCATCACAATTTATTAATCAATTTGTGACATATTCACGTATGTGTTGCCCTTCCGACTCATAACTAGTCCCATAAAATTTATTGAAACTAGTTTATAAAATGTTGGAAGAACATTTTAGTTACTAAAAAGGTCAACATGTTTTTCCCACTAAATTTCAAGTAACACTAATCAACTATAATACAAAAGTAGAGAATAGTGTGGCAGAACATGATCAACTTCAATCACTAACATTTTATACATAGTATTTAATAATGCACATACATTATGATTTATGCCATGTATGTAGGAGTAGGTTAAATGGAATTTGATTTTGTATGAATTTTGTATAAATATTAGTCTATCCTCTAAATAGAAAATAATTTTTAAAAATTATAATATATAAAAAAAACAATGTGAACCATTATTAACAAATATTTTTGGATCTTGAATGTTTCTATATAAATGTATTTTAAATATCTCATATAGTGACCCCAAACATATAAAAATAAATGAAATGTTTGTAACTCTTAAACCAATGTAACACATATTTAGAGTAAGGATAATATGGTTTAACTTTACGACTTGTATAAGAATGGCATTGAACGATTCTTACACATAATGCAATCAATATGGATCGAATCCTTCCCCGCGCCCCCGGACATGGTCCAGAAGCACACCCCTAACACTCAGGTTTCGCACTAGAATTTCCCTCTGAAGTTCGCCCTGGCTTCTTGGATCTGGCAGGGATTCAACTATGCATTGCATCGTTTACTTTTAAGGTGAAAACTATTGGTGGCTTCTAAATCACTGATGTCTAAATACACGATAATGTTGTCTAAGATGTCGCTAAATTATGGTTGTCTGGTAAAGATGTTGCAGGGTAAAGATAGGGAAATCCCAGTGTAAAAACGCCAAGAAAAATCATAGACACAAATCCTTTCACAGACGTATGTAGAGATACGTTGTCCTTCAATGTAAAGGGTTGTCTATTAAATAGGTGATTAGATTGTTTGTTCAAAAACTATCTATGAGATAAAATGCAATCAAATGATTATTGCAATTATACAGGCAGTCTAATGATATTGCCAATATAAATTTCCCTGTCATTGATACATGCAGGATCATTGTCAATTAAAAACACATAATACCAATCATTGCATATATAATTTTTCTACATATAAAATCTATAAAATCTAGAATTAATTTCAATGCTACTATAAAACATGATAGTTAAATAATCATAGCATTGTAGGACTCCATCATTTTCACAGTTAAAAAAAAACATTGCCAAAACACAGTCATGAGATGAAATAAATTCGCCCAGCTAGATACACTGTCACATGTAGCTATCAATTCGTTGTCACTCAAGAATTCAGGGACATCACTCTTAAAAATACACTCTATCTTACCGGTCAAGGGGGTTCACTGCCACAGGTATTATAACGATGGATATAAAACGCAGACCCATCATTTAAATTGTGAGTGTAAAATCGCTAATCTTAAACTGTGAGCTGCCACAGGTAAAAAAAAAATCGTTGAATATACATTGTTGACCCATCATTTAAATGGTGAGTATACAATCGGTGTATTCCACGCTATGTATGAAAAACTTAGTGTGAGTAATTAAAATGCAAAGTGGTTAAATGGGAAAGCTATTATGTAATACAATTGTGATCGTCGAGCAAATAAGGGTAAAAGGATGCAGTCCAGAATGGTCAAATGCGGAGTAAATTCATCGTCAAACATATATTAAATTCGCAGTAAAATTTTCACTCAATATATAATGAAATCATGCAAGCTTGCAATCAATGAAGTAGGTAAATTAAAAACACTCTTTGAAGGTTCAATCATAGTCTCCAATAGATAAAAAGGGATGGTATCATACAATCGGTTACTATCAATAAAAAAATTCAATCACAGTCACGATTAGTTAAAAAAAACAATGTCATTCAAGTGGACAACGCTGATATTTTTCCATTCAAGAGCTGGGAACTGTCATATGATCACAAGGAATAAAATATAAACAATATGTAGAGGTATTCAATTGCAAGAAGGCACAATACAGTCAATCAACTAATAATAATCAACGAGTGTAGACAGCTGGGCAAAGACATCCTTCGCTCATCATCCACACACAGAAAAACAGAGCATTAGAATATATAGGTCGCTATGCACCAAAGTGACGACTGTCTATTCGGATATTGTACGACTACTCAGGCATGGACTGATGATCTAGGGATGAAGACAAAAGATAAGGCACAATATCTTCATAATAATTAATAAAAAAAAATAGAATAGTCATAGCAATCAGGGATCGGGTTACCAAGGAAATCAATTCAATGCAGTGAGCGTAAAGCTATGTTGACTTTAAGTTCTCGATTAAAAAAGCTAAGTAAAAAAAAATTCTTTACACAATTAAAAGAACATAAATGAAAGTGCAAGAACAATATTTATCTACCATTCAAAGTAAATTCACGTGTACAGTAGCCCAAGCTGACATCTTTGAGTCATTGTCCCACGCACTCCGTCCAGCTCCCACTTGTCGATCGATGTGACTTCACCGGTACCTCCCAGCCAACGCTAGGGGTACTCTTCTCCCCCCTAAGCCCCCCGAGCCGCAAAGGGGCCACGCACGCTAAACCAAAGAACAACTAGCTCTCATCTCACCTCGCAAGGTCGAGCTACCACTCATTACCCAAGCTAGGTATCCCAACTCCCACAAGATAAGTCAGTCAAGTCAAAAATTATGCAGTGTAATGTTATGCATGAATGAGAGATCCATACTCCTCCTCCTCCATCCTTTTTATAGAGTTTCTAAGTGATTTATTTCCCAAATTCCCATTTAATTTATTTTTCATTAATTTAATTCAGAGAAACCTCCCCCTTACACATGTCACCCATTCCCCTAGTTGCACCAGAAATTAATTTCATTAATTATTTAATTACTCCTATTTCCCTCACCCACCTAAAATCATTCCTAAAATCTCTCCTTGGTGTCCCCAAATTCCCTTACACATTTTAAATGACTTACGTCCTTACTAAATTCCTATTTGAGTTCAATTTAGAAAGTTCTTAAAGGAAAGATTCCTTACTAAGTTAGTCATTATGTTTTTTCCTTATGTTTCCATTTTTCTTTATGCTTCCCCATTTTCTCATAGTTTCCTATTTATTTTAAGTTTCCCTCTTTTCCATTTTTATCTAAAACTCAAATTATCAAGTGTATAAAAACCACCTCTTTCTCTTTTTAATTAATAAAATTTAATTAGCATATGTAGAAAAGCAATCCTTTCCTTTTTGTTTTTTTTTAAATTTGATCCCCCAAAGTAATTTGATTTTAATAAATTAATTGAATTTCTTACGCCCTTCTCGTCACATGTTTAATGATGATTATTATTATTTTTTTTTACCACAAATATCACTTAGACCTAGATTTTAATTTCCTAGGTTGGGCAACATTTTATTAGGGAAATTGTTTTTAAATCTTACTTATCACATCATTCGTTCTAAGGTCATCTAGGTTTATTCACTTATTAGTTAACAACACGACGTGCCCTTCAATACGCACTAGGTGCTCCAAGTGTGCCACTCACCTCAATCTGTTTCTCTTGCGCGATGTGCCCTTCAGGATGCACTACGTGCTCCAAGGGTGCCACTTGCCTCTTTCTATTTTTCTTGCACGACGTTCCCTTCAGGCCGCACTACATGCTCCAAGGGTGTCACTTGCCTCTTGAATGACTTGGTAGACATCAAAAACCACTGGAGTCAATACTCCATCAGGTGATCTGGTGAGAGACTAAGGGCCTCAAAGGAATAAGGCCCCTGCCTTATTGTGTGCCCCTTAGAATCATCGTGAGTGACTGTCGCAATCTTCTCTCACGACATCATGGATCTTATCGAACTAGGTAATATTTAATCTATTGTTTGAGCCACATCGAGAGTGCTAGTAAGTTATGGTAGGGTTGTTGTCCACACCTCTCCCTCAACGTCTCTGGTTGTCGTGTGTGACCCCTCTACTCCACATGTGAGTCAGGCCGGCAAGCTATCGTCAGCCTGCATCATCAAAAAATCATGTCAACAATAATAATCAATCATCATAACATCTAATTAGATGTACATATGTCATATATACAACAATAAAACCCCAATAGTCCACTCCCTTACTCGATCTAGAGTCTAAGGGTTTCATTGATGCCTTTGCATCCTCAAGGTCCAAAGTTCTACACACTCGGGAGAATCAATTCAATAGAACTTGTCTATGTCAATACAACAAAATAACATGTCATCATATCCATAATGCCTCATAATCATAATCAAACACCCAATAGGATAATAATCTAGATCACTTGCAAGCAAGTGTCCTCAAAGAATAATTTCACTCAATGCGCGCAAGAGTGGGATGTTACAAGAATTGAGTTACAAAAAAAATTCAGTATAGTGACTATATTATAAATCGTTGTTCTTTTGTTCTGAGAAACCTTAGTATTTATAGAGTTTTTAACATGAATAAGAGGTCGACCACTGAAAGGGTCGACGCTCTCCTACAACAAAAAATAATTAAAAAAATAACAGACAACATCTTCTAGCAACTTCATGCGCTCAAAATAGAGGTTGAATGCAATTGTTCGAATCAAGATGTAATGAGTCCAATAGATGGAGGGTTTGAACAGGGATGAAACCCATGTTTCATATTTGTCAACAATATCTCACCGATATACCAACCCACAACTCATTGCACTCTGAGTTATGTATCAAAGGTTGGATCGAGAACCGGATCACGGGTCGTATCAAGGGTTGTATCACAGGCTAGATTGAGGGCTAGATTTCATTTTCGACATGTTTCAATTAAAAGACAAATGTTAATGGATTGGGTTTATCGATTAAGGATTAATCATCATAAAATCATCAAAAATGAATACAACACATACCTTATGTTGATCCATAGAAAATTGATAGAAGAAACCTAATAATACCTTCAAAAAGGCTAATAGAAGTATAATTATAATATATTCATGTTCAAAAAGAGACTTAGAGAAGGGAAATTAGGCAAAACATGGAGTCAACAGAAGTCTCCAGGACAACCTATTTCATCATGGCCTTATCAAACTACTGGTTATCTCATAATTAAAGAAACAGGGCAGAACCTGGGAAGATTTCCTTTATCAATTTATGAACTCCCATTTGACGGTTAAAATGACCAAGAATTCAATTGATCCCAAGACTCCTAGTCTATCTTACCCTCATTCTACTAAAATCCAAACCCTCCAATTAAACTTCATCCCTCATTTGCTACGAAATCCGAGAAGCTTATTGTTGACCGTCATTTATCTACACCTCCTATTGACTCTAAACAGAAGAAACTACAGGACTCTTTCCACCATGATTTTTCTCTAATTCCTACAAGGAGGCGAGGTGCTAACAGATTCAAAGGGAAATCATTTCATAGGAGCACTTGAAGTATGATTGGAAAGTCCAATATAAAGCCTCCAATTACCTCATGCCTTATTCAATTGTCCTTTGATCATGAGAGCCCTCACAAGAATCTTAAAGAAGAATCTGAGCTTGCCAAAGAAACCAAGTTTGAACCTGTCATGCCTAGTCTTTCTCAAAAGGCCAATGTTACACCTTCTTCTCAAGTTCAAAAAGAGACTTAGAGAAGGAAAAAATTAGGCAAAATATGGAGTCAACATTTCTCTCACGCCTAAGGTTTTGTAGGTCCCTATACAACAAAAATTGGATCACCAAAACATAGCAATACTTGTGAGGGAGGAGATAGATTAACCTTTAGGGTCTTCTCCCTCATGTCCTGGAGACTGTGAAATAGTGAAAGGATGCTTAAGCCTCGAAGGGTGACTTCAACAAGGAAGAGGAAACTCAAGAATGGTATAGTGGGCTGAATTATTTCCTGAAACAACTCTATTAAATCAAGAAAAGGAATTCTAGATAAAGTATGAAGACATGAATCTAGTTCTTGAAAAGAAGAGAACAGAGAGATAAAAAGATTCAAAATCAAAGGAAAGGAGATTTTTGAATAATTTTGGATTGTATATTGTATATAATGCACTGACAATGGTGCATAAATAAGGGGGATGGGAATGAAATACCCCCAGGTTGATCCCCAGTGTAAATATGCTTTTGTTATATAGGCTCGTGAGCCAAGATACTATAGGCCAAGTTCCTAAGTGATTATTGGGTCGTGGAGCCTAGATGTTAAAATTCTAGTGAGCCTATTATTGTAATATGTAATCATTCTTGTTATTAATAAAATCCATCACTATTGTAGACCAACCAAAAAAAATATTATGGGGGGATAAACTCCACTAGAAAGGGAAAGGGGGGTCTAAGAGTCTAGGAAAAAGGGCTAAGATAACGAGGATTAAGCCTAATGGAATATTATATTAATATTCCTTAAAGCCAAAGTTATGGATATAAATATATCCTGAGTTATAAGGATGGAGAAATGTCACCCAAGTGGGGACAAGGTAGTTCCTAACAAGACAAGTGTCAAGTTAGGAACATGCATACTTAAAGTGGAATTTTAGTACATTTTACTATTATTCACCCATTATTCCATCAATATTTCTGATCCTTCATACACACTGTGGAACCAAGAGCCATAGTTGCATTTGGAAGCTAGGAAGTAATTTCTGGGTAAAATTGAGCTGGGGAGGTAGGATGATAGGCTCGTTTGCTACTGAAGAAGTGTGTTTTCAGGACCGTGTGCAATTGAAGAAGAGGGTTTTTAATCCCATGATCATTCTCTCTAAGTGAGAGAACTCCTAGGAATTGATTCCCAGGGTGCCAAGTGTTACACATCAAAATTACTCACTTCAACGATGACCTACTGTCGTCATTACAAATGTCGCAAGTGTCACAAATATAATTCTGTCATCTTGCCTATGTCATACCTCTAACAACACCACAGGAACACTTAAGACACCCTCTGAGACTGGTTAAAAGAAGGATATGTCATTTGACGAAGAGTACAAAGCTTTTTCCATGAGAAAGACTACTTGAAAATAGTTTTTGAAGGGCAACGCTCCCCTACCCACTAGCAGGGAGTGCTAGCGCTCCCTTCCTTCCTTCGGGGGAGTGTTGCAATGATCTGTGCACCACTCTGGGGGAGTGTTGTGTTGTTTGAGGAAATCTTGGGCTATTGAGGAAAATCAAGGAAAGATCCTCGTCATCTCTGAAATCAGTTGGATTTGAATTTGAGGTCAATGATGGATCTTAGGGATTATCAACAACTGATGGAGAAAGATCCTCAACCTATCCAAAGAATATCTAAGGTGGTTAGGCCTCTCCAAACCTATATAAGGAGGCATCCTCATGGTGAAAAAGGAGAGACATTGAAGACATCAAACTTATGATATCATAAGGGAGAATTATCATTGAAAGCATAGTCATTTTGATTCTAGATTATTTGGGAAAGGGGATGGACAAGGACAGCTAGAAGAGGGTTCTACAGCTTCATCAATGGTCTGTAAGTATCTCTTTTGAGTTCTCCTTAATACATGTGCTTGGCCTGTTTCCTTCAAGATCGTGTATACCTACATGAACTTGTCTTTAATGGATAGGCCCAATTTCAAACTAATCATGGTAAAATAGGAAGCATGCTTTGTCTTTGATTAGATTGCAGGACTTGTTGAAGAGCTTGAGGATCAAAGCTCAACTTGGACTGGGCAAGGACAAACATCGTAAAAAGCTACATCTTCTTCCTCTTCTTTATAGATTAGCTTAGCTAGGTTTAAAGGGATGTCAGTGATCAAAGTTAGCACCTTTCTGTCTTGGTCTTAGACAGTCTGAGATCCAAGAGGGAATTTACCTATCCACAGGAGGATTTTCCTACAATAGAAATTGGTCACTCCATTAGGAAGTGAAGCTTTTAGTTTTGGTTTCCTTCCTTGGTCTTGTTCATGGCCTTTTCTCACCTTCATATCTTATTCATTGTATGTTTATGGTTCTTAGATGTGTTGTTTTCTTTTGGATTCATCCCATACACATTGAATTTTAGAGTTTTCTTGATTTATTTTTATTTTTGGGAAACTTTTTTTTTCTCAAAGGCTAGCGTTCCCCTGGATTTACATCCAGAGTGCTAGAACTCCCTTGCAGGCTCCCACAGAGCGTTGCAATGCTCTTGTCCCCTTGACACCAAAGTTCTAGTTTTTTCTCCTCAAAAAGCTTTTGGGAATCCATCTCTAAGTGTAGCTTCTGTTGATTTATCTACTAAGGACTGTTACTATCCCAGTGTGTCTTTGTTTTAGCCTCTAGCCATTTGATTTCTAAGATTTTATGTTGTTTTGTTTGGATTTTTGAAATCTCTCTTCCTTTCTTTCGGTCACTCTTCTTCTTTGAGATTTGGAGTTGATTTGCTTCTTTCTCATTTATCTGATTGTATGAAAGTTGTTGTAAGGAGATTCACAGATCTATGAACTATTCCATTTGGTCTTTGAGATCATTTTTTCCAAGAAATTCCTCTTGTTTGAGATTTGGTACTTAGCACCCCTTATTGTCTTGATTGGAGCTTGAAACGTTTTCAGAAATGTGAAATTTCCCTTTCTAGCTGCTTGTTTTGTCGGGACAATTTGAGTATTTTATCTTTCTCCCTGTCTTTTCTTGGATTCTTATCTGCAACTTCTTGTACTCCTTGAATGTTTGTCAGTTTTTGAATCCTTGATTGAGTTCTTGTTAGAATAAGTTTCTACTTGTTTTCTTTTAGTTCACATTTCTTTGAGTGCATTTTTTGTTTGAAACCTTTTTCGCTCCGTGTCTTTTGCATCTGCATATGACTCTTTCTTATGATTGAAATTTGTGGAGCATTAAAGGATTTTTATTTACTTTATTTATACATTAGAATCAAACAAATAAGATAGTTTCATTCTTTCTTTTGGATAGTGAAACTAGCTTGCATTTGAAGTAGTAAAATTGTATGGTTTTGGCATTTTGGGACATTGCGCATTTGGGAATGATCAACGTTTCTCTTTCTCATATTATAGCTTTCATCTAAGTGAAATATTTTCATTCTCACTTCTTTGCATTGTTTAGAGTCGGTCAAAACATCATTTAGTCCATGCCATTTTCCTCTTGAGTAAAAAACAACCTTAAAAATCAAGCGCTCAACTAAAATTTATTAGAAATATTTATACTTTCTAGTAGAAAACCTACATTAGCTTAGGGTGTAGGGATTTGGAATAGGTGTGAAAGATAAATTTCCAAAGCTGTAAACAAACATAGAATATTGAGTTAGGGAGTGGCGAAATCCATTTACTACATTTTGTCCTGGGAAGCCCTTATAACACAAGGGTCAATCACGAGGTTGCAATAAGGCTGACAGAGTTACTCACCCTACTTTGTTGGTCTTAGTGTAGAGATTGCACGTATTATTGGGGGTCACTTGAGGGTATACCCATGATTATGTGTGGAAGCCTCTCGAGTTGATTTCGGGCTAAATACCCTGCCTTTATGCGTGGATCATACTGTCGACTATTTCCCTAGGAATCATTGTTGTAGTTGGTAACCTTAGTAGCCTATCTCTTTAGGGTCTTTACACGAGGTGACTGTGGAGAGGAAAGTCTTCACGGTACCTGGAATCGACGTTGGCCAAACTTACTCGGGTTCCTTGGAGGGTATACCCACGATTATGTGTGGGATCTTGCACCAAGGTGTAAGTCCGTTAAGCAGGTCGTCAATGTAACTTTTCCACCCGCTCTATCTCAGCCCCTCCTTACATTGTTCCCACGGCTTTGGATTTCATCACCAACTAGTGCGTTCATTGTGAGAAGGTTTTGTTTGTTTTCCTGCTTCCTAGATTTTTAGCGTTTGTTGTTTATTTTTCCTAGAAGACTCTAGGTTAGATCTTTATTTAATGGCGTCAGTTCCTGAAACTACCAATGGATCAACCCCTCCTCTGAGGGAACCTTTTTTTTTTCCTTCTTACAAAAACATTGGTCCTCCTTACATCGCTACTTTGAGCCTTCTAGGTCTCACAATTGGGTTACCAGTATGGTTTTTTTCCACTTTGGTAATATTTAATGCAACAATTGATTCATATGTAAGAACACCACCCACACATCAACCTCATGTCAGCCTATATCCTTCTTCATCCGTCAGGTCTCCTTCCCTTTGTACTTCTTCGCCTAGTGAAAGCTCTAAAGAGAATGGCTAGGTTGATAAGAAAAAGAATAAACAAAAAGAGAAAAAGATGAAGAACCAGAAAGGGACCCAGCCTCCAACTAAATCAGATGTTGGATCCAAGCAACCAGATATTGTTAATCATACTGGGAGTGTTTGTGAGGTCGATACAATTAAAATGAAGAATCTAAAACCCAAATTCCCTTGCAATCTTTGTAAGGGTGACCACTTTGTAAGTGACTGCCCTAGTATTCCCAAGGTCTTAGAAATTTGTTCCTCCAGGTCATCGGCCCCTACTGGACATGTTGGTGATGCCTCGTCAACTAGTGACGTTAAGGTTGGTAAGAATAAGACAACTATAAAATTTCCTTGCATGTTATGTGAAACTGATCATTACTCTCACCTTTTTCCTCATATGAACAAGGCTTCTTCTCTTTTGGAAAATATTCAACTTCCAATTGGTTATCATAATATTTCCCCCAACCCATCGTTAGTTTATGGACTGGTCAATCTGGTTTCATCCCCAGTCAGTCTGGTTGATCAGGTCGTCAATCTAGTTTCATCCTCGATTGAACCACTAACCAAATTAGTTGATCCAATTCTGTCATCGATCATCCCCACTCTTCATCTGAAAAGTGAAACCCAAGTGGTCAATCCGATCCCATCATCGATCGATCCTACTCTCCCTCTAAAGAGTAAACCTAATACTGCCCACATTTTTCTCGTTGATATAGAATATACCGTACTAGGGGGAATTCCTCCCTCTCCCACGAAACCCCCTCCAAGTAATGAGGCAATAATTTTTTATTGGGGGGTGCTAGCTGGACCTCATCTTCCCTCTCACATTCCTTTCAAGATTAAAGTATAGGTTTGTGGGCGGTTCGTTCCTCAGACACTGATAGATGAAGGTGCATCCATTAGTATTTTATCCTCTATTGTGTGGCAAGCTTTGGGTTATCCTCATCTTGTACCAGTTACGCAGAATCTGTTAGCTTTTAATAGAAGAACCAGTCAAACTTTAGGAATCCTTCCTCAGTTTCCTATAACTTTGGGAGGGAAAACTCTCTTCATTGATGTTATGGTAGTCCAAGACCCCTTGGATTTTGATTTAATCCTTGGGCGAGATTATGTCTATTCCATGAAAGCTATTGTGTCCAATTTTTTTCATCTAATATCTTTCCCTCACGATGGAATAATTGTGGCTATTGATCAGCTTTCCTCCGTTGGTCCTGACTTGATTACCAACCCAATTACCTCCCTAAATGGTTCTTATATGCATATGGTATCGCCCCCACCACAGGTCAATTATGTGGCATTATCTCCCATGCCTTCATTTGCCAATGAAGATGAGCCTCTCACTGTAAGCTTAGCCTTTTGTGACTTAGATCTAGTAGTTGACATGGTGATATCTTTGATAGGGCTATTGGAGCCTGGTCTCCTTACCCCTATCACGGACCTCGACATGTGTTCCTTCCAGAGTGTTTTTCTTTCGTTCAGTGAATATCTCTTAGAAGGCATGTCTAAATTTTGTTCCTTGACATGGTGTCCTTCTAGAGCATTGTACTCTTGGAAGCCATGATCAAGATGAAAGCTATGAGCATGGTTTTCTAATTTCAAGCTCATTAAAAAATGAAACCAGTTGCGAGGATAGTTTTCATGTCTCTGTAGAAACCTCGTTAAAAAATGAAACAGAACCTACGAGCATAGTTTTCCTCTCTATGGAAAGCTCTTTAAAAAATGAAACATAAGCTAAGAGCATAGTTTCTCCTCTCTATGGAAAGCTCATTAAAACATCAAACAGAGGTCACGAGCATAGTTTTCCTCTTTGTAGCAAGCTCATTAAAAAATGAAACAGAAATCTAGGGATTCAACCCGGAGCCCTAAGCATAGTTATTTTTCCTTTGTCAAGCTCGTTGAAAAATGAAACAGTCACCTCTCTCGTTGATTCGACTTATTTCTTTAAATATTGTAGATATCAAGTCGAGTCTTTAGCTATATCTCGTAGATGTCGAGATGAGTTTTCGTTAGGTCTCGTATTTGAACCTTCATTTCATCCACCCTTAGCCTTTTTCTCCATCTAGTAAAGAACTTGGTGACAACCTCAAAGTCGGTGAATGAATTGAAGCTTGGGGGGATTTTCAAGTTGGGGACAGAGTACCAACTATCCATGGGTATCCCTACCTTTGGAAATTACATTGGGAATCTACAAGCATAGTTTAATTTTGTTTCAATCTTGTGTAAAAATGAAATCAATACCGATCTTGGTCTTTGTTCTTTATTGTGCTCGTAAATACATGAGAATGTAACCGAGTACACTTTTATCACTTTTTTAGACTCGTAAAGGTTTTACGAAAAATGAACCCCCTGGAGTCTCCTTTAATCTCTTTTCAGACTTTCTAAACATGAAAAGATTGTCGAGTTATATTGCTTCCTTTCACACTCGTTAAAAGGTTTGAAAGGGCATCTTTTGAGTGGTAGTTTATCTCTTTTTTGGCCTCGCGAGACTAAAATTACAAAAAATGACAACCCTGGAGTCACCTTTAAGTTCTTTTTAGACTCTCTAAACATGAAAAACCACTAAGTTTTCCTTCTTTGAACTCGCTAAAATATACATTTAAGGGCCTATATTGGACCAAACCCTTACTTCTTCCAGTTCATTAAACAAAGGAAGAGGGACTTACCTAAGGTGAGTTATATCGAGCATGTGTTATCCTCCTCGATCTCATTAAATTAAAAAGAGGTACTCGTCTATATGGATGGGGGGAAAATTTGAAGGAAGCAAGCCAAGAAGTTTTTGAAAACATAACAAGTCACTCTTACAGTCTCCCTTGAACATGGCACTTTGTATTTTCATACATTTTAATTTGTTGAATATCTACACTGAACCAATCCTTCGAGTTTCTTTACTCCTTTGGGTCACCCAACGAAAGTCACAGTATCCACTACATCATCATGTTTTGGTCCATGTCATGTTTTTGTTGTTGTGCCTCAGTGTTCAAGGGAAGTACCTGCCTCGAGAGTAAACCATCACAAATTTCCTGCTTCAATAACCATGTCAATCCATTCTCATTTTGATCCACCAATTTACATCTTTGTGTCAGTTTTGTGCCATTGATGGGGGATATATCAAGGCCCTCCTTTGACGAGTCTTTTCCTCTCGACTTCAACACATTATTTGGGAATTAGACTTAGAAACCAGTTAGTACCTTGGGACCTGCATGCCTCAATGGAAGGCCTCCTCACTTCCGACAATGGGTTTACATCATTGACCTTTGATCGAATGATTCCACGAATGTTTGACTTCAGCTCATTTATTCACATTTACTGGAATCCACTAGGGTACCTTGGGAATCATTGACATCAATGGTGATTTCCCTCGCACTTGTTAACGATTTACCTCATTGACCGGTAATCAAGTGGTTTCTACCATGTTCGACATCAGGACATCTATTCACATGGTAAGACTCATACTGCATCGGGATCGGTACGAAGACCCTAGGTTGAGTGATCACTCTAATATATACTTTGCCCAGGCTGTGACGGAGTTTCTTTTGAGAATATTGACACATATACTATCACATAGATCCACTTTGTATTGGTTTGTGGATATGTCTTGTCGTCTCATAGATCCACTGTGTATTTTTTGTGGCTATCATCAGTCCATGTCATGGAAGTATAAATCCACATTCTATCTTTGGTGGCTATACCTTTTTGCTAATATGATTATGGATCTGCAGTGTATCTTATGGTGGCCATACCTTGAAAGTCTTTATCACTCAAGCATAGGTATGTATGCCTTGGTTTTGAAACACATCATAACATGTGTCTGATGGTTGTATGTAGATTCTACTAGGTTCTCCAAGTCCATACCCTTGCTCAAAAAATTCTACAAACTACTTCAATCATCATTTTTCGTCTTCTAACTTCGCACTTTGGGGGGCAATCTGTTACACATCAAAATCACTCACTTCAATGATCACCTATTGTCGACATTACAAATGTCGCAAGTGTCTCAATGTCACAAGTGTCACAAATATAATACTTTCATATTCTCTATGTCATACCTCTAACGACACCACAGGAACACTTAAGACACCCTCTGAGACTGGTTAAAAGAAGGATATGTCATTTGATGAAGAGTACAAAGTTTTTTTCCATGAGAAAGACTACTTGAAAACCTTTTTTGAAGGGAAGTGCTCCCCTACCCACTATCAAGGAGCACTAGTGCTCGTTGCCTTCCTTTGGGGGAGTGTTTCAACTCTTTGTGCACCATTATAGGGGAGCGTTGTGTTGTTTGAGGAAATCTTGGGATGTTGAGGAAAATTAGGGAAAGATTCCCTTCATCTCTGAAATCAATTGGATTTGAATATGAAGTCAAAGTTGGATCTTAGGGAGGATCCACAACTGATAGAGAAAGATCCTCAACCTATCCCAAGAATATGTAAGGTGGTTAGGCCTCTCAAGCCTATATAAGGAGGCCTCCTCATGGTGAAATAGTAGAGACATTGAAGACATCAAACTTATGATCTCATAAGGGAGACTTAGAAGTGAAAGCATAGTCATTTTTATTCTAGATTATTTGGGGAAGGGGATGGACAAGGAGAGTTGGAAAAGGCTTTTGCAGCTTCATCAATGGTCTGTAAGTATCTATTTTTTGAGTTCTCATTAATACATGTGTTTGGTCTGTTTCCTTCAAGATCCTGTATACCTACATGAACTTGTCTTTAATGGATAGATCTAGTTTCAACCTAATCATGGTAGAATAGGAAGCATTATTTGTCTTTGATTGTATTGCGAGACCTGTTGAAGAGCTTGAGGATCAGAGATCAACTTGGATTGGGCAAGGAAAAACATCGTAAAAAGGTACATCTTCTTCCTCTTATCTATATATTATCTTAGCTAGGTTTAAAGGGATGCCAATGATCAAAGTTAGCACCTTTCTGTCTTGGTCTTATAAGTCTAAGATCCAAGAGGGAATTCACCTATCCACAGGGGGGTTTTCCTACAACACCAAGTTGTGACTACAGGGAGTTGAGACTTCCTTTCTGACTTATTGTTGAAGCCCTGGAATGGAAGTGGGGAAGTTGAAGGGTTGTTGAGTAGTAAAGGGGCACACTTCCTGGGGTGGGATAGGCATGTGGGGAATGAGAGACTGTAGGTTTCCTGCCATATTTGGAACCTGATTCTGATAATTTGGTTGTAGACAGACCTTGGCTTGGCTTAGGATTCATTTTCCCTGGTGGAGTGTTATCCCTAGCTCGGGGGTGACCCACTGTTGTGATTTATGAGAAGGGTGGTCTATGGATGGGAGGAACATGGAAGTTATACATGTAGTTGGTGTTTTATTCATAAGATAAGTGTCTTTCATATACTAATTCTAATTATTGTGTGTAATTATGATTTTTTATTATGGAATTTATATTATAATTGTGTTTACGAATTATTATTGTTAGATTTCAGAACCTTATTCATATGAAGATATTTATTTATTAAATTTATTGGTATCATAGGTTGAAATTTTAAGTGGAATATCCCAGCTTGGATTTGGGGATGCTACAATAAACTTGGGTACCAACTACACCAGAGAACAGATTGATCAATATACCCATTTTTAAAAATATTTTGAAGATGTATTTGCACAAAGTTATGATGATTTAAAATAATATGATAAATCAATATTCCAACATACCGTACCTCTGGAAGAAGGAGCCAAACCATTCAAACAAAAGTTGAGAGTAATAAATCCCATGGTAAATGTATAAATTGATAAATTAAAGAAATCTTGTATAATTTCTCTTATTACGAATTCAAACTGGATTTCAAAACAACCAGTGGTGAGTAAAAATAATGGTGAAATCCACCTTTGTGTTGACCAAGTCAGCATAAAATATAATTACCCATTTCCTAATATGGAAATGTTTCTTCAGAAAGTTACATGATCTGCATTAATGTTTATGTTAGATAGGGTTTTAGGGTATAACCGAGTCCTTGTGGCAGAAGAAGATAGAACAAAAAAAAATCGTAATACAATGGGGAACTTATGCTTATGTCATAATGTTATCCATATTAAAAAATAAACGTGAAACATTTCAAAGAGTGACGAATAATGATTTTAAATACTTCGTTGTAAAATTCATGGTTGATTACCAAGATGACGAAACATTTTATTCAAAATCAAGAGAAATACATATTAGGCATCTCAAAAATATCTTTGAAAGGTGCATCATGTATGGAGCATCATTGAATCCTAAAAAGTGTTTGTTTTCTATAACATAAGGAAAACTATTAGGGCATGTTTTAAGACAAGAAGGATTATATATTGACCCATAAAGAATCAAAGAAATAAATGATCTCAATCCTCCCACATCCAAAAAGGGAGTGGAGTCTTTCTTTGGGAAGATAAATTTTGTTCAAATATTTGTTCCCAATTATGCTACCATTGTCAAGCCTATAAACAAGTTGATAAAGAAAGATAAAAAAATTCAGTGGACGTCAAAAAACCAAAAGGATTTCACAGAAGTTAAGAAAGCCATTACTACCTACCTTGTGCTTTTTAGTCCATATTTTGATAAGAAATTTATACTATGTTGTTTTTCCTCAGATGAAACCGTTGCTTCTATACTTACTCAGAAAAAACAAACGCAATAAAAATTGCCAATTGCTTTCATGAGAAAAACATTACATGACTATGAATTGAATTATTCGATCATTGAAAAACAAGATCTTTCTCTAGTCAAAGTGATTTCTCATTTTAGGACATACATTATATAAACTTATGTCATTTCTTATGTTCCTCATTCGCTAGTCAAAATTCTCTTGAATCAACAACTCAGGGAAGGAAGATGGGAAAATTGACTAGACAAAGTTCAAGATTATGACTTAGGAATTAAACCTTTAAAGTTTTCAAAGGTCAGTTTTTGTGTAAATTCATGATAGGGATCGTGGATTTAAACATTTCTCCTCCCATTGGATTTGGTTTTATAATCCAAATAACAAGATTAGAGAATTATGAATGGTATAAGGATATAATATTTTATTTAAAATATGGTCAATTTCCTCCCGAAATGTCCTCAAAATAGAGAAGAACTTTGAAAATGAAAGAAAATAATTATGTTCTAGTATCGGGAGTATTGTTGAGATCAAATTTTGATGGTGTATTGCTAAGATGTTTGGATAATTCAAAATATAAAGAAGTGATTCAAGAATTTCATAATGGGGTTTGTGGAGGACAGTTCTCACCAATTGTGATAGCCCACAAAATCATTCAAGTTGGTTTCTACTGGCCAACTATGTTCAAGGAATATTACAAATTTGTTATGTTCAAGGAATCTTACAAATTTGTTCGTAAATGCATCCCATGTTAGACTTTATTAGGAAAAATTAAAAGAGATGCAATTCCACTATAGATAGTCATGGTAGAACAATCATTCGCTCAATGGGTTTTGTATGTGATTGGTCCAATAAACCCTAAATATAGCAAAGGAAACTCATATATTATCAAAACAACTGACTATTTTACAAAGTGGCAAGAAGTTGTGGCTTTAAGCAATGTAGATTCAGAACAATTAATTCATTTTTTGAAATAAAATATTTTATCCAGGTTTGGCGTACTAGAAAAATTTATAAAAGAGAATGGATTAGTTTTTATTGGATAAAAATTCACAAAATCTTGTGGTGAATACAGAATAATCATGAGACAATAATCTAATTATTACCTGTTGGTAGCCAAATATTCATATCGATTCATTGATCTCTAAAACGCAAAAATGGAAAAGGAAATTTTTATTAGCTACCTAATTTTGTCTACGAAGAGTTTGATTATGGTTTTTGAGTAATTTCTTGATCGATCATTCTATTTTGAGCTTTATTTTATCGATAAAAAACACGTTTACCCATTTCAATTTCATGAATGTCAAGCATGAAATTGAAATATTCTTGTAAAACACATTAAATAAACTCTAAAGGATTCTCTCCTTGTAAAACTAAATGAGCCTTTGAAACACCTAAAATCACAAAACATTTAATCTTGGTGAGTATATGGTTATGTAAAAAAAATTAGCATAAGAATAGAACCCAATCACAAGTCATTTATATTACGCTTTAATCAATTTTCAAAGTATTGGTTATTACTTTACCCTTTGCGATTTTGGTTATGATTTTATGACATTACCCTATTATCCGAATACTACTTTAAACTGCTATATCACGGTCTAATCAATGTTTTACCTGGCTAGTGATTGTGCTATGAAACCATTGCCTCTCTATCTTGCTCATGAGAGATCACATACATTTCATCAGTTGGATGGTGCTTCGTAACCATAGATTAGGTTCTTAGCAGGTGAGGTGTTTTTTGAGTGTTTCTTCCTCTAGTTCGGTGGGTTTAATCAACGATTAGGGTAGAATTCATGGTAGCATCCTCTCGAGATCTTAGTTTTAGGGCCACCTTTGACCATGCAAACTATACCATTTTTTTTGGGTTGGATCGAACATAGAATCCTCCATTCTACATATTTTGGTATATCATGCGCAAAAGTATGGCTCATGTAGTTAGGGTGGAGATGAACGACTCACAGTATCTGCTCTCTCACAACAATGTTGTAGATCACCTCGTCCTTTTTGGTTGGGTTAAATTTGTACATTAATTTGAGGCTTTTAATCTGGAAGTTGCATAGGCCTTTGCCAAGACTTTTGGTGGTGCAAAAGCCAAAGTAGGCAACCTGCAGTTGCAAGTAGATGAAGAATCCATAGTAAATACCACGAGTCTGTCACAGGAAGGAGACTGTTGGTTCAAAAATATGAATATAGATGGAATCCCATGGAATTTACTAATGGTATCCAGAAAATCGCATTATAACATTAAAGGTACTTCCATCCAGTTGTTCAAAACTCATTAGCATGGCTTGTTGATGATAATTAAACAATTTTTCACCTACGAGGGACGTTATGGACTGGTGTTTTTATTTCATGTATGCCTATTTATGGTCTTGTTGGGTTTTAAGTTAAAATTTCCATTTTATTTTCGTAGGAGACTCCAGAAGATGTCCAGGTTCTACATGTTAGTCTCTAACTTTGTTTTCGATTAAGTGAGTGTCCCTAACCCTTAATCCTCCCTGCTTATGTTTTTTTGCCTGAAACTTGGTTTTTACCCCTTGGTTTGATTTGTCATTATTTTCAATTTTTGCACTTTTAAATGATTTTCTTAAGTTTTTTAGGGTTTAGGATTTGATTTGATGAATCTTGTCAAATCATTTGTCTATTCATTTTTCAATTTTCAAAATCTATGCCAACTCATAAATAGTGCTACAAGAATAGCGTGATGAGTCTTGTCAAATCATTTGTCTATTCATTTTTGAATTTTCAAAATGTCTGCCAAGTCATGAATAGTGCTACAAGAATAGCATTATTCCTGCAGTGCTAGGGATAACCATGTTTTTACATGTGCCATCTTGCCCCAATCACATCATAATTTCACAAATCGTGATTAAAGGATCTGCATGCCTCTTCACGATCTCTTCTCGGGTTGAAACAACAATTATAGCAGCTATATGCAAGGCATTGAGTTGTACATGCCTGACCTACATCAAATCAAACTTGTTTGGATATCATTAACATAACCATCACCTTCTATTTTAGCATGTCTAGTGTTTTGTGCTGAGATCGAATTGAAGGAAGAAGATATTTTTAGTTTCTAACAGCCCACGAGAACTGAAAATTCTCATTATCAATCCTCGCAGATCTATTTACACAATTGTTGAGGAAAAAATATGAAATGATCTTACTCAATCATTTCTAGATTCTTCTTGGATAAAGAAAAATAGACGAGAATGTCATCCTATGTTTATACCCATCAAAAATAATATCCTAACTCACAAGTATTGATTACAAGTGCTTAGGCTAGTCTTTTTATAAATAAAACCTTGCTGAAAAATTCATTATTAATATGATTTTATGAATGTAACAGTTGTTGAAATAAATGTAGAGAAAGAAGTAAAGACACCAAGATGATAATCAAGACACATGAGACATAACAAAATCCTTTATTTCATTCCAATTCATCAAAGATTCATTCTCTTTACAAAATTTCATGAAGAACTTTTGGACCAAAGTAAAACTTAGACGTCCTCGATGAAAAATATAAAAGGACCTCTGACAGAAAATAAAGACTGAACTCTAAAAGCTAGATCAACTTGCCACATATTGTTTCCCACTCGACTCTACACAATAGCCTTTGTCAATCATGAAAACTAATTCACAAACAGACAAGTCTACACAAACTATCAAAGATAGATCAACACCTCTGAAAAACAAGCATCTGAATGATGTAATTCAACCCTGAATGTTGTTGTCTACAATGAGACCCTGCTATCATTAAAAAGAATTAGCCTTGTGATCAATTAAGGAATGAATGAAAATTGAACTATCTCAACACAAACTCAAAGATCAAACCTTAGTATGCTTCTCCTTCTATGCCTCCTCTTGTTCATCCCTTTTCTTTTTCCTTTAAGCAAATTAGAATTGGTTGAAGTAATTTAACTACCTCATTAGTTAAGTTAATTAAAAACTCAACCAAATTTTTAGTTAGGGGGAAAAGTGATAATCATAATAACAGTTATAAATAAATAATAACTAGTAGGTGGGACCCCTTGTGACTCCCTTTAGTTATTAACAATCATAACATAACTAGTTAGTTAAACAAAACACCCCTCCTTGTGACTCCCATCATCACATTCATATTTGACAATTTATCTCATTGATATTTGAAATTATTTTCAAAAATATGTTACTCATATATCCAAAGAACACATGTTGTCCAAAAAACGTTTGAAGTCAACTGTCATCAACAATAATAAAATAACACTCAAAAACCATATTTTCCACTATGAGATGCAATCCTTCCTTGATTGTTGTTGTCACCCTTCGATTTCTCTGAATTTGCGTTTGGCTACACTTGCCCTTTAGGCCTAATCTCGTTGATCACATGAGAACAATCATCCCTCAAATGCATCTAGGAAGACACGGATTTATCAAATCCATTGGAGGGTGAGAAAGGGGCAGCAATGGCTTTTCCTTTGTCAAGGGCATGGTAGGCCTCGGTTTTCAATCTTTTGCTAGCATGGGAGGATTGCATTGGTGAGTGGGTAGGCACTTCTTGGACAATATGATTGTTAGGTGGGGGAGAGGGTAAGGATAAATTGGGCCAGCCACGATGTTGGGAGACTGTCGGGTGGGCAATCTCTTGTCATCCATCATTTTCAGGAACCTTGGGTTGCAATGAGACATGAGGGGGCACGAGAATACCAGAGGTTTGTGGTGCTTGGAAGGGATGTCTTTCAGGCCTAGGTTGGACCACTCCTTGCCCAATCCAGTTGAAAAATCTGGCCTAAAACAACTGGCCTAACTCTTGTGAGTCAACATCAAAGTGTATGGATGATCTTGGCCTTCTTGTGCCTCTGTTCCAATTACCTCTCCCTCAGTTGCCTCTACCATGGCTACCTCAGCTGAAAAATTTCATTCCTGCATGCATGATTGATTAGAAAATAGTTCCTTTACAACCATACATGACAACTCCTTAAAAATATGAAATATAATTTACCTCAGCAACATATCAGACTCATGCAATCCAATCCATATAAATTGTTTGATTATTGTCGATGAGCAGGGGTTGAACAAAAGGTCCTGGGATATGCGAGGGGTTTGTATTGAGAAAAATATGATAAAATGAGGGGGACAAGAAACATGGTTACTGATCAAAGACAACAAACAATTAAATATAATGCAAACCAAAGAAAATATCATAGTGATCCAACCAAGAAACTGTGATTTCAAGTTGCGTCAATACATAATTCTTCTCAACTGGAATTAAATTTTAGAATAGGGAGTGAAAAATGAATGTGGGAAGGAGATGGGGTTGTAATTAGCGAAAAGAGAAATAATGGTAGGGAAAGAGAGCGGACATTTTTCATAAAATTAAATAAGAAATCCATAAAACCATCATGTAAAAGGAAATAACACCAACCAAATAATCTATGTGATCAAATGAAACATTCTGTGTATAATTCAATTAATTTTGTGCATTGACTTGCTCACTGTTTGTAATACGATTTTTAACATAGTGTCACCAAACAAGACAACATGCATCCCACAACAACCTGTAGAAGAGTTTTGTTTCTTCTCATTGTCCATTTAATATTTTAAAACAAATCCCAAATGAATACACAATCACTTACTTCCATTTTGTTCAGTGTTAACTTCATCAACCACTACCCACGAATTATTTCAATCATCAAATACACACTCAAAAATTGTGCACGATTATGTCCTTTAATTCATTTAATAATTAAATTGTAATGAGGTTATACTGTCATAGAACATGTGTCTATCTCTGCTACAATGCATGATATTCATCAACTCACATAACGGACATCCAAATACAACCATCAATATTTTAATTGCAAAGATCTTGACTTGCCATTTAAACACACAAACAACAATCACAATTTTAACTCATACTATTCTTGGAGTATACAGACCATTCGAAAAAATGCAGAGTATTTATGTGACTGTATAGGTCCAAAAAATCCAAAATGTTAGGATATAAATCAATATAACGAGGTATCAACTGTAATCTCGATCTCATCTCATTAATTGATCAAATTTGCAACAAAACCATATTGTTTAAAAACATGTGACCATCTCTGATGGCGCAATCAATAATATCCATAGAATATACAGTGGATGGCCATGCCATAATTACCATGATTGGAATACTCCCATGGAAATTAAAACCCATAGTCAGAGTAATCATCAACTCAAATTAAGATGTTGTAGGCAGGCCACACATACCCATGCCTTACACATGAAGCATTGTTGTGACTTAATCAATTAAAACTAATGCTAGGCTAATAATTCAATAATCGCAATGTAAAAGACAATGACCATGCAATCTCATTTCTCCAATCAACCAATTAACCATGCTAAGATTATCAATTTGATTGTTATAATAATCAATTGTAGTGACTAAAAACCAATAACAAAAAGTATTGCCAACATAGTCAATTGTCGATGATGCGCCACCAACTCATAACAATCAACAACATACTCGACCAAACATAATGGTTCCCTCTATCAAAAAATGGGCTTGAGAAGTCAAGGGTTTTCTCTGTGGACCAACACAGGGAGACTAGACTCGACCCCCCCACAACATCGGGTATGAACCTCCGAGACCAACGATGCACACACAGTGTATACCACCAATAAATTCGCAGACAGGGTGACAATTTTTGTGGTAGGGGAGCTTATGAACAGAGGGGCAAGGCTTCATTTTGGTCCTATAACAATACATAGAACACACAGGGTATAACCCTTGTGGTTTTCCCAATCAACTAAAGAATTATGAGATAAAACAAAGCTGAGAAATAGAAATCAACCTTAAGGAAGCTCTTTGGCATAACAACTATCATAAACCCCTGCGCAAACACCAGTAACATGAACGAACCCATACCCAAGTGAAAGATATGCATTGACACAAAGTGTTGGAAACCCAACAAACCTTGTAACAACAAACGACTGGGTATGGTGACAATAAATCATGGAGACAGCCAGCCAATCTAGACAGAATGAAAACCCTTCAACCAAGACCAATAAGGATGACAAAGAGACTTCATGTCTTCTAAATTGAGAATGATCAATGAAACTATAACTTTAAACATTATTGCAATGAAACCACACCAACCATTCATTTCAAAAAAATATCACAATTTTACACAGTTGAAAGACTTAAGGAAAGAACAGACCCATACATCACCAAGCTAATATATATTTCATAACCAGATCGGGTCCATGGATGGAGAAAAGACATACATGTAACCAAAAAATCCTCAAAAACATGAGCTTGGCCGAGCATTTGTTCCTCCGCTTGAACATCGGAGCTTAACCACAACGAACACAGTTGAACAATAGCCAGAGTTACAACCATTGGGAGGGGTATGGAGTGATGTGCAGTAAATGCATGTCGCCTCCATCCTCCAGTCATTCAATTTCTTAGTACACGCCAGCCCATTATTTCATTACTTCATTCAATTAAACCATGCATCGAAACCAACATCCACTAATTGCCAAGAGTGCCCCCCTATGTCACATTAACCACTACCAACCATATTATAGAACATATCACATGTATTTCCATATAACTCAATAAATCATATAGCCATTAACCCATTATATAGGACTAACAACAATCCATCTAAACTTCAAAATGCATAGTGCAACATATTAGTATAGTCTAGTTTCTTCTTTTTGCACTTTGTCATATTTCTTTCATCTCTTTTCAACTACTCTTATATAGTATTACTAGCATGTCTCTTATGTAGATGTCAAAGTAATGAATCCCATAACAGATAGCAAGGGTAACAATGGATAACATAATATATCGTAACATGAAATTTAGAGCCTAGAGAAACAAAAACACACATAACATGCCTTATCCATCATTCATTTGTCGCAATTAGAACCAACACATAATAGACCTTATCCATCACCAATAAAACCAAGATTTCATCAATCATGTAGAACTTTGTAGAAGTGTGTTCCCACATCTAATCTCCCAATATACAAGGGGTTCCCACCTACTAGTATTATATATCTTGTTGGCTTAATCTTGTTGTCTTCTATGGATAAAATTTCCTTGGTATTTTGAGGAAAAGATATAAAATGATCTTACTCAAGCATTTTCAGATTTTGCTTGCCTAAAGAAAAATAGACAGGAATGTCACCCTATGTTTATAGCCATAGAAAATAATATCCTAACTCACAAGTATTTATTACAAGTGCTTAGGCTAGTCTTTTTATAAATAAAAATTTGCTGGAAAATTCATTATTAATATATTAAGAACCAGATCTAATCTCCCAATATACAAAGGGTTCCCACCTACTAGTATTATATATCTTGTTGGCTTAATCTTGTTTTCTTCTATGAATATAATTTCCTTGGGATTTTGAGGAAAAGATATAAAAGGATCTTACTCAAGCATTTTCAAATTCTGCTTGGCTAAAGCAAAATAGACAGGAATGTCACCCTATGTTTATAGCCATAGAAAATAATATCCTAACTCACAAGTATTTATTACAAGTTCTTAGGCTAGTCTTTTTATAAATAAAAGCTTGCTAGAAAATTCATTATTAATATGATTTTCTGAATGTAACAGTTGCTGAAATAAATGTAGAGACAGAAGTAAAGACACCAAGATGATAATCAAGACAAATGAGACATAAATCAATCCTTTATGTATTTCCAATTCATCAAAGAGTCATTATCTTTACAAAATTTTGTGAAGAATTTTTGGACAAAAGTCAAACTTAGACGTCCTTGATGAAACATACGAAAGCACCTATGACAGGAAATCAAAACTGAACTCTCAAAGCTGGATCATCTTGCCACGGATTGTTTCCCACTCGACTCTGCACAATAGCCTTTGTCAGTCATGAAAACTAATTCACAAAGAGACAAGTCTACACAGACTATCAAAGATAGATCAACACCTCTAAAAAACAAGTGTCTGAATGATGTAATTCAGCCCTAAATTGTTGTCTACAATAAGACCCTACTATCATAAAAAAGAATTAGGCTTGTGATCAATTAAGGAATGAATTAAAATTGAACTATCTCGACATAAACTCAAAGAGAAAACCTTAGTATGCCTCTCCTTTTATGCCTCCTATTGTTCCTCTCTTTCCTTTTGCCTTTAAGCAAATTAGAATTGGTTGAAGTAGTTGAACTAACTCATTAGTTAAGTTAATTAAAAACTCAGCCAAATTTTTAGTTAGGGGGAAAAGTGATAATCATAACAAGGGTTATAAATAAATAATAACTAGTAGGTGGGACCCCTTGTGACTCCCTTTAGTTCTTAACAACCATAACATAAATAGTTAATTAAACAAAACACCCCTCCTTGTTATTCCCATCATCACATTCATATTTGACAATTTATCTCATTGATAGTTGAAATTATTTTCAAAAATATGTTACTCATATATCCAAAGAAAGCATGTTGTCCAAAAAACTTCTGAAGTCAATTGTCATCAACAATAATAAAATAACACTCAAAAACCATATTTTTCACTCTGAGATGCAATCCTTCCTTGATTGTTGTTTTCACCCTTTGATTTCTCTGAACTTTCCTTTGACTGTGTTGAGCCTTTATGCCTAATCTCGCTGATCACATGAGAAAACTCATCCCTCAAATGCATCTGGGAAGACAGGGATTTATCAAAGACATTGTAGGGTGAGGTAGGGGCATCAATGGCTTTTCCTTTGTCAGGGGCATGGTGGGCCTCGATTTTCAATCTTCTGATAGCATGGGAGGATTGCACTGGTGAGTGGGTAGGGGGTTCTTGGACAATATGATTTTTATGTGGGGGAGAAGGTAAGGATAAATTTGGCCATCCACGATGTTGGGAGACTGATCAGTGGACAATCTCTTTCCATCCATCATTTTCGAGAACCTCGAGTTGCAATGAGACATGAGGGGGCACAGGAATACCAGGGGCTTCTCGTACTTGGAAGGGAGGCCTTTCAGGCCTAGGTTGGACCACTCATTTCCCAATCCAATTGAAAACTCTGGCCTGAAACAACTGGCCTAAATATTGTGAGTCAGCATCAAAGTGTATGGAGAATCTTGGCGTTTTTGGGCCTCTGTTCCAATTACCTCTCCCTCAGTTTCCTCTACCATGGCTACCTTGACTAAAAAATCTCATTCCTGCATGCATGATTGATTAGAAAATAGTTCCTTTACAACCATACATGACAACTCCTTAAAAATATGAAATTGACTTTGGCTCAGCAACATATCAGACTCATGCAATCCAATTCATATAAATTGTTTAAATGTTGTCAATGAGCAGGGGGTGAACAAAAGGTCCTGGGATATGTAAGGGGTTTGTATTGAGCGAAAAATGACAAAATGAGGGCGACAAGAAACATGGTTATTGATCAAAGAAAACAAACAATCAACTATAATGAAAACCAAAGAAAATATCACAGTGATCCAATCAAGAAACTGTGATTTCAAACTGCATCAATACAAAATTCTTCTTGACTATAATTAAATTTTAGAACAGGGAGTGAAAAATAAATGTGGGAAAGTGATGGGGTTGTAATTAGAGAAAAGAGAAATAATGGTAGGGAAAGAGAGAAGATATTGTTCATAAAATTAAGTAAGTAATCCATAAAACCATTATGTAAAAGGAAATTACACCAACCAAATAATCACTGTGATCAAATGAAAACTTATGTGCATTGACTTGCTCACTGTTTGTAATCATATTTTTAAAACAGTGTCACCAAACAATACAAAATGCATCCCACAACAACCTATAGAAGAGTTTTGTTTCTTCTCATTGTCCATTTAATATTTTAAAACAATTCCCAAATGAATACACAATCACTTATTTCCACTCTATTCAGCATCAACTTCATTAACCACTGCACACAAATTATTTCAATCATCAAATACAGACTCAAAAATCGTGCCCAATTATGTCCTTTAATTCATTTAATAATTAAATTTTAATGAGGTTATAATTTCACAAAACCTGTGTCTATCTCTGGTACGATGCATGATATGCATCAACACACATAACAGACAGCCAAATACAACCATCAATATTTTAATTGCAAAGATCTTGACTTGCCATTTAAACACATAGACAACAATCACCATTTTAACTCATACTATGCTTGGAATACACAGACCATTTGAAAAAATGCAGAGTATTTATGTGACTGTACAGGTCCAAAACATCCAAAATTATTGGCTATAAATAAATATAACGAGGTAGCAACCGTAAGCCCGATATCATCTCATAAATTGATCAAATTTTCAACAAAACCATATTGTTTAAAAACCTTTGCCCATCTTTGATGGCATAGTCAATAATATCCATAAAATATACAATGGATGGCCATGCCATAATTAGCATGATTGAAATACTCCTATGGAAATTAAAATCCATAGTCATAACAATCATCAACTCAACCTAACATGATGTAGGAAGGCCACACATACCCGCGCCTTATGCATGAAACATTGTTGTGAATTAATCAATTAAGACTAATGCTAGGTTAATAATTCAATAATCTCAATGTAAAATATAGCGACCGTGCAATCTCATTTCTCCAATCAACCAATTAACCATGTTGAGCTTATCAATTCGACTGTTATAATAACCAATTGTAGTGATTAAAAACCAATAACAAAAACCATTGTCAACATAATCAACAGATACGAGCCAATAATAGAATATTGTCGACGATGCACTACCACCTCGTAAAAATCAACAACATACTCGACCAAACATAATGGTTCCCTATATTAAAAACCGGGCTTGAGAAGTCAAGGGTTTTCTCTGTGGACCAACACAAGGAGACTAGAGTTGACCCACCCCCCGCCCAACATCGGGTGAGAGAACCTCTGAGACCAGCAATGCACACACAGTGTATACCACCAATAAATTCGCAGACAGGGTGACGATTTCCGTGATAGGGGATATTATGAAAAGAGGGTCAAGGCTTCATTTTTCTCCTGTAACAATACTTAGAACATGTAGGGTATAACCCTCATGGTTTTCAAAATCAACTGAAAAATGATGAGAAATAGCAATCAACCTTAAGCAAGCCCTTTGGCATAATGGATATCATAAACCCCTGCACAAACACCAGTAACATGAACAAACCCATACCCAAGTGAACGATACGCAGTGACACAAAGTGTTGCAAACCTAGCAAACCCTGTAATAGAAAACGACTGGGTATGGTGACAACAAAACATGGAGACAGCCAGCCAATCTGGACAAAATGAAAACCCTTCAACTAAGACCAATAAGGATGGAAGAGAGCCTTCATGGCTTCTAAACTCAGAATGATCAATGAAATTGTAACTTCAAACATTATTGTAATGAAACCACACCAACCATTCATTCCAAAAAAATATCACAATTTTACACAGTTTCTAGACTTAAGGAAAGCACAAACCCATACATAACCGAGCCAATATATATTTCATAACCAGAGTGGGTTCATGGATGGTGAAAAGATATACCTGTAACCATAAAATCATTAAAAACGCGAGCTTGGCCGATTAGTTCTTCCTCTACTTGAAAATCAGAGCTTAACCACAATGAACACAGTTGAAAAATAGCCAAGATGATGGCCAGTGGGATGGGTATGGAGTGACGTGAAGTAAATGCACATCACCTCCACCCTCCAGTCATTCAATTTCTTAGTACACAATAATCCACTAATTTATTACTTCATTCAATTAAACCATGCATCGAAACCAACATCCACTAATTGCCAAGAGTGCCACCCTATGTCACATTAACCACTTCCAACCATACTATAGTGCATATCACATGTATTTCCATATAACTCAATAAATCGTATAGCCATTAACCCATTATCTATGACTAACAACAATCTATCTAAACTTCAAAATGCATAGTGCAACATATTAGTATAGTCTAGTTTCTTCTTTTTGCACTTTGTCATATTTTTTTTTATCTCTTTTCAACTGCTCTTATATATTATTACTAACATGTCTCTTATGCAAGTGTCACAATAATGAATCCAAGAACAGATAGCAAGGGTAACAATGGATAACATAGGCCATCGTAACATGAAATTTAGAGCCTAGAGCAACAAAAACACGCATAACATGCCTTATCCATCATTCATTTGTCGCAATTAGAACCAACACATAATAGAAATTATCCATCACCAATAAAAACAACATTTCATCAATCATGTAGAACTTTGTAGTAGTGTCAAACAACAACATAACATGAAATAAAAACCAAATATGATCTCCCAATATACAAAGGGGTCCCACCTACTAGTATTATATATCTTGTTGGATTATATTAATAGGATTTAGCAATACTTTGTGGGAAAAAATCCTTGTTGCGGTTTTAATCATTAACAAGGACCATATCAATAGCATGACACTGAATAAGAGCAGATAGATCATCATACTGGAACCTGAGGACACAGAATTACTTGAATCATACCCTCAAATGGTGCAGGGGTTGAAAGATGCAGGTTGGTTTAAAGTTTTTACAACCTTCCAGGGGCACGATGAACAGATTTCCATGGTCTTCGCATAGAATTTTGATGGATTTGAAGCTATAATTGGTAAATTACTGATCATGGTGACTGAACATTCAATTGCTAGAGCCTGTAAATTTGCAGTTGGTGGAGAAAGGTGGTGAAAGAATGAGAATGTGGTTATGGAATTTGTTAATCAATTCTTAATTCTAGAGAAACAAAACCTTAACTGGAAAAAGGGAATACCACATACTCGGGTAAAGAAGGAGTGGCATATCGCTTTGTTGATCATCCAAACCTATATCATGTGCGAGGGTAGGTTCTCACTGGTTTATATTTACCATATCAGACTGCTAATTGACATTAATGGTGATTATTCTCTCAATTTACCCTATTTCCTACTTAAGAGTTTATATAAAATGTCCAAGAGGGTGCAGTCTCATCCTGCTATAGCTAAAGGAAGTCTCTTTCACCAGTGTTTAATAAAGACATTGGTAATATCCTCTTTAAATGAATTCCAAAGACCCTGGAATTGGCTAATCCAGTCTTTAGGAAATGATTCACAGTCAGCTAAATGCAAAAAGACAAAAGGGAAGAAAAAATCCCAACAAAAACAGACTAATAAAGCCATTGATTTCCTTATTAAATAAGAATCATTTGTAGCTAGGGTAACACGGGATAGAAAGAGGAAGATGCAAACTCAACAAACCTTTGGAGATGCTCCTATAAGTAAAGGTCAGGAAGAAGCTACCACCAGTAGAGGTAAGAAATCTAAACTAGATGAAGATATTGATATATTTCTTGATCCAGAGATAAATATGGAAATTGATGAGGATGAATATTATACTATGAACTCAATTCATTCCCCAGTCAAGCAAAAACAAAAATCTACAATTAAGAAAAGTGAAAAGGGAAAAAAATAGAGGAAGAAGCCTACACCTATGCCTAAGTACCCTAAGAGAAACTCCACTAGGGTTGTCAATAAATTCAAAGGCCATGTTTGATCCATTTATTAAAAAAGAGAATCGTATAATCATAGAGGATAATTCAGAAGATTCCAAAATAGACATTAATAAACATGCAAAGATACCTTCTTTGCACAGGAATGAGAAAGAAACTGAAAACTTGAGGAAGAGACAAGAAAAGGGAAAAAATGTTTCTCAATACTCCAGGAGACTTGTGACAAGAGAAACTACTAGATCAACTTCAAAATATGAAGTTGTGTTTAAAGGTACAAGGGTGGTTTTTGATGAACAACGTAATCCTTATGCAGAACCAAATCAGATTCCAGACCTTCCAGAGATCATGGATTCTGATAGAACTGATGATGAATATCATATCTCTGGATTATCTTCAAGATATAGAATCAAATTAAGAAAGCCTCAGGCTGCTATAGACCTGAACCAACCTACACTAGTAGAGGAATTCCCAGAGTTTAAAGTTAAAGTTAGAAGTGAAAAAGACAATATTAAGGAGCTACAAGAAATGGTGAAGCCATTAAAGAAATAAAAAGCTCAGGTGGATAAATTTAATTCTAGACAACAAGAAAATATACATGATCTCAAGAATAAAAGAAAGGAACAAAAAGCATTGCTTAAGGCGCTGCGAGAATCTAATTTCAGGTTATATTGGCACAATATTGTGCTAGAAACCAAGCTAAAGTAGAGGAACACCAAAACTAGTGTAGGTATTATGCCATGATAGTTTATGAAGTTCTTTCATGCAGCTTTGAAAGATTTTTATGCAATTACTCAGGGAGTAAAATATGAACAGTTTAATCTCTATATTTTGATCAAATGGATTTTTGATAATTCGAATGGGTAACTCAGTCAAGATATGGTTCCAAAATTTTGTGGGATTTCCCCGGCTGCTGTAAAATATATTTTGAGTTAAGTTGTTGAGCCTTCTACTATATTGGCAAGATAAGTGCTCATTTGAGTTGATTTTCCTATAAAGTAGGCATTGACCAGGTCCTATTACAAACCGAATACTAGAAAATAGGATATGTAGTTATACTCTATGTAGTTTAAATAGATAGAAAGAAGATTGTATGAGGGTCGAAAAGTTGGGATTTCAGGGACCTATTTTGAATATCATTGTAAGACAGTTTTATTCCACATTGATACTAAATTGCAAAGACATGTTGATGGTCAAATTTTCTCTCATTTCATGGTCTATTTCTTTTCTTCCTTGAAGTCATTTTTCTGTTGCAATGCATTGATTCCTTGATTTTAAGTAACACAGTGAAGATTTTTTTATTATTGTTTATTATCAATATTTTCCTTCAAGTACATGCTCTTATTTCTAAATTACATTTTGAAATAAGAAATATAGATATAGATATAGATATAGATATAGATATATCCATTTACTAAATCTGTGTGATGTCTCTTGACTTATTTTTAAGTTCTGTGTTTACTTTGAACCCTTGAACCAGATTTCAACCATCCTAAAAAACCAATTCAAAAAACCCTTAAAATACTATTGCAGAAACCTTGATGATGCCCTTGCTTTCCCTCTCACGGTAAAGTGCAACTTTAGGACTAACATAATTTGGCGTCGTTTCTGGGGATGAAGGAACGAATACATCTTCCATGCGAGAATGACAAGATTAGATTTAAATCTTTATGATGAACAAGATTTTGGACAGTTACATGAGACTGTGATTTTTCACTTGGCGACTCCTCTATGGTAATTTTGGCTCCTAAAAGAGAAGGAAAAGGACCTAAAACTCCTCAAACATCCTCATATTCTACAAAGAAACAAGTTACCAGAAAAAACCCATACCCTAATCCTATTGCAGCAATACCAGACCCTAAAAAATTATTAATAAAACCTAAAACCATTCATGGACAATCTTCTCTCTCAAAGGGAAAATTGCCTTCAATCAACACTCAAGGACAGTCTTCTAAAACTGTCAAACTCACTTCATATGAATAAGTGATTCCTGAAAGTGAAAATAAGCCGATCATTGAGCCTGCTACTATTTCATTTCCTTCAACTATTTCAGAACTAAATCTAAATCAATGGAACTTGTTTGCTGAGATCATTGAAGAGGAACAAACAAATACTTTATTTGTAGTTGAATCTTTGAGAGATCATAGTAAAGATATTAAAAGTGAACCAGAAACACTCGCATCATCACCTCAGTATTTTTCTTCTGAAGAAAATAAACCATGTTATTCTTCTTTTTAAAACCCTCTTTTTCTAGGACTATCATCCTACTCTAGTCCAGAAAAGAAACCTATTTTTTCTAAAGATCAAGAACTTATATCAGTTCAGTTGAGTTGCTTCACTCAAGGGGAAGTCTCTCTTTCTACATCACCAGTTTTTCTTACTCCTACAACTCAAACACTAAAGGTAGAAAATATGGTTGTAAATAGAATGGATGCAATAGTTGCAACTAGATATGCACCATTAAACTTGCCACAAGTCCTGTATTCTTTTTCACCCAATGATTCTATGAAATATTTTCCTAGATTCAATGGAGAAAGAGGAGTTACTATTGAATATCATTTAAATTCTTTATATAGTTTTTCAGACAATTTTAATGTAGATCATCCAGATGTTTGGATGAGACTTTTTGTGCTGAGTTTAGATGGTGAAGCAAGAAAATGGTTCAAAATCCTACCACCTAATTCAATTGATGGTATTGATGCACTGGATGATACCTTTTTAATACATTTGGGAGATAAGAAAGACTACTTAAATTACATTACTGAATTTGGTGCTTTAAAAAGAAAACAAGGTGAATCAATATTTGATTTTACTAAAAGGTTCAATAAAATGTATAGTAAAATTCCAGATGAAATAAAGACTTTAGAAACATCAGCCAAAATCGCCTTTTCCAATGTATTTGATGTTGAATTATCTCTGTTTTTTATGCAGTAAGCAACTATTGAGGTAGAATCCAACATACTAGCAGTAGACAAGTTAAAGTCCAGGGGTGATAGAGTGAGGAAAAAATAGAAAGAAGAGATCCCTTCTTCTTCTCATACAACATATGATTCTAAAATGGATGAAATTGCTAAAATGTTGAAAAACTTGACATATGAAATTTCTAGGTTGAAAATGGAACAGAAAAAACCCAATAGACCTACACGGGAAGGTGGATACAGAAACCCTAATCAGTTTAGGAGACCCAATAATGTACCTCAGATCTTACCAAGAGAAAGGAGGAATCAAAAAAGATCAAAAGGTTTTTCCCCCTTTTCAAAATAATGCAGTAGAATAGGTTGAGGAAGTAGATGATACTAAAGACAGGACCATTGGACCTCATATTGAAGACAAGACTGATGCTTCTCCTCCTTTCTACATATCTCTGAATATTCATGACAAAATATTGCATAACTATTTAATGGATTTAGGGGCTTCACACAATGTCATGCCAAAAGTGGTAATGGATGAATTAGGGTTAGACATCACTAAACCCTACCTTGACCTATATTCATTTGACTCCAGGAAATTTAAATGTCTGGGAGTCATAAAGGACATGGTTGTTAATTTATCTCAATTTCCTATGAAAAGTGTGGTATTGGATGTTATTGTGGATGACATACCTCCAAAATTTGGAATGCTTCTGTCAAGGACTTGGGATACGAAAGTAGGAGGCACATCACAAATGGATCTTAGTTATTCTACCATACCTGTGTTTGGTGGAGAACATCAGAGATTGTACAGGGAAGTAAGGATGGCTTACTTGGTAAGTGATCATGAAAACCCTAGTAATCAACCTATATATGTTGTATAAGATGAACTTGGTTCCTCTATTTTCATATTGGTGATCAGATAGATGAAACATCAGTTAGAAAAGTAACACCTGCAGTTGGACACAGTGCAAAACAATTTGTCTAGAAAATGTATTTTGATGGGGTTTGGTCAAAAGAAGGTTCTGGGGATAGGATTGTTTTCATTTCCCCTACCCAAGAAGTCATTCCTATTTCATATAAACTTGAATTTGATACAACCAACAACATTAGTGAATATGAATCTTTTTTGTTAGGATTGAAAGTTGTTAAAGATATGGGTATACATAAACTTTTTTTTTTTGGAGATTCAAAACTTATTATCCATCAAATTAAAAACATTCAAACCAAACAATAGAGGATAAATAAATATAGGAATGAGTTGTGGTATTATGTGGATAATTTCTTCTTGTCATTCAACATCACTTTTGTGCATAGGAATTTGAATCAGTAGGATGACTCTTTAGCACTTGCAACCAGTAACTTTAAGACTCCAATTTTTCCTAACTTAAAATTTGAGATTGAGGTTAGACGCACACCCTCAATACCAAATAACATTAAAAATTAGCAAGTTTTTAAGGATGATCAGGAGATTCAAAGATTCTTAAATACCATTGAAGAGTTTTCCAATATTTCAATAGATCGGGACAATGAGAATGATGATATGGAGGTGAATATTGCAAATGTTCTTCAAGATAATGTTGTTGGGCACAAAATCATTGAATTGAAAAAAAAAACATTTTCCTAATGGTTTGGTTCCACTTGAGAGATTATTTGATCACAACGATGTTTCCAGAAAATTTGTTATTCAGACAGAAGAGACAGATGTAATAAATTGTGATATGAGTTCAAATCTACATCCCAGGATGGTGAAATTATCCAGAAAAACATCAGAAAAACAGAGAGACAAATATGTAAATTTGATGAAACAATATTCAGATATATTTTCCTGGTCTTAGGAAGACCTTAATGTTTTTGATACAAAGATTATGCAGCACAAGATTCCTCTAAATCCTGGATCAAAACATTTTAAGAAGAAGTCTAGGAAATTTAATCCATTGTTGTTACCCATAATAGAAAAAGAATTGAAAAGGTTATGGGATGCCAAAATTATAGTGCCACTTAGATACTCAGAGTTGGTAGCTAATTTAGTACCTATTAGGAAAAAGAGTGGAGAGATAAGGCTTTGTGTGGACTTCAGGAATTTGAACATGTGCTCTTTAAAAGACAATTATAGATTACCAAAAATGGATCATATTTTACAAAGATTAGTAGGGGAAAAGAATATTTCTATGCTTGATGGCTATTCAGGGTATAATCAGATATTAGTAATGGAAGAAGACAAGAATAAAACAACTTTTACCACTCCCTGGGGCACTTTCATGTATGGAAATATGCCCTTTGGATTGATGAATGCAGGAGCAACCTTTCATAGCGATATGGAAATTTCATTTATTGGTGAGAAATATAGGTTTATGGTTATTTATCTTGATGACATCACTGTATTTTCAACCTATGATGAAGAAAACTTGCAACATTTGAAAAATGCAGGAGGTATGGTATATCACTAAATCCTAAAAAATCTCATTTTGTCATGGAGGAAGGAAAACTCTTAGGAAATATTGTTTCACCAGAAGGAATCAAGATAGATCCTAAAACAGTAAAAGTTATTCAACAAATAGAAATTCTAAGAAACAAGAAGTCTGTCCAATCCTTCATAGGTAAAATTAATTTTTTAAGGAGATTTATACCAAATTTTGCAAAGATCATCAAGTACATTACTGATATGTTAAAAAAGGATGTAGAAATCAAGTGGATACCAGAAGCTAAAGAATCTTTTGAGAATATTAAGCAGGATCTTGTTCAGGCCCTTGTTCTCATTAGCCCTAATTATTCCAAGGAATTCGTGATTTTTTCATTTTCTTCTGAAGACACCATAGTTGTTGCTATTTTACAAAGAAATGATCAAGGGTATGAACAACCTATCTCCTTATTCATCAAAACTCTTAGAGACTCTGAATTGAAATATGATATTATGGAGAAACATGCATATGCTCTGGTGAAGGCCTTAAAATATTTCAAGGTATCTGTTCTACAATCTGAAATCATTGCATATGTGTCAAGTAGTGCAGCTAAAGAAATTTTGGTTCAACCTGATTGTGAAGGAAAGAGGGGAAAGTGGATAACAAAAATTCTGGAGTACAATCTGACTATAAATCCCACTCAGCTGATAAAAGGACAAAGCCTTGCCAAATTAATTGTAGAGTCAAAATGCAAATCAATTGGGTTGTATCATCTCTCAAGCAAATCACTGAATTCTTCATTCTAGATTGAGGAAACTAGCTCACAGGTAAACAGTAAATATTCTTCTTCACCATGGTACAAAGATATTGTATTTTTTCTGCTAAATCTTTAGTCTCCTCCTGAATTGGATAAATCAAAAGTTCAGATCACTTAAATTGAAATCTGTAAAGTATTTCATTATTGATAAAATCATGTTCTGGAAAGATCCTAATGGGATTTTGTTGAGGTGTGTTAATTAAGAAGAGGCAAAACAATTTTTTTGTGATTTACATCATGGTGTTTCTGGAGGTCATCACCATTGGAAGGCTACTGCTTTCAATATTCTAACAGCGGACTATTATTGGTCAGCACTATTTTCAGACATATTTTCTCAAGTCAAGACATGTGAACCATGTCAAAATTTTGCAAGAAAGCAAAAACTTATGTCTCTGCCTTTAAAACCCATTATTTCTCATGGACCATTTCAACAGAGGGGTTTAGAATTCATCAGGGAAATCAATCCTTCATCTTTTGTACAACATAAGTGGATACTTACAGCCACATATTACTTTACTAATTGGATTGAAGCAATTCCAACTCGGAATGAAACAGACAAGGTAATCATGGAATTTCTTGAAGGACATATTTTTTCTAGATTTGGTTGTCTTAAGAAGCTAGTTACTGATAATGCTCAAGCTTTCAAATCAAAATCCATGATTGATTTTTGAAATAAGTACAATATCAAATTGGTCCACTCCACTCCTTACTATCTCTAAGGTATTGGGTTAGCAGAATCATCCAAATAAGGATTATCAAAAAACTAGTTACAAAAAACAAAAGGTCATGGGATTCCAAGTTAAAGTTTTCCCTATGGGATGATTAGATTAGCAGCAAGAAATCCATTGCAACTTTCCCATTCCAAATGGTGTATGGAAAATAATTTATTTTCCCAACTCAATTGGGTTTACTTGTTCTTAAATTTCTGCAAGAGGAGCTAGAAGAACCCAATGATATCCAAAGGAGAGTTTTTCATATGATAGAAGTTCAGCAGGCCAAAGAAAAGATGGATTAGAAAGTTGTTGTTCATCAGAGTAAAGTCAAATCCATGTTTGATAAGGGAACCAAGAAAGATATTTTCAAAGAGGGAGATCTTGTGTTGAGATGGTATGCTAGAAGAGAGGACAAAGCTAAACATGGTAAGTTTGATAACTTATGGTATGGTACTTTCAAAATAGCCAAGGTCGTGAATAATAATACTTTTCTCTTACATAATCTGGATGAAACTGATATTTTTGGGGCCCCAGTAAATGGGAGATTCCTGAAACATTACTTTCTTTAAGATTTATCAAAAGTTTCAGTCTGTACAGTAGGTTTTTTTTTGAACTCAAATAAAGACTCCATACACCCAATGGAATTGTTTTATACAGTTTCTGTTTTAAATAAAGGATGATAGAACAGGAAAATCAGAGAATCAGAAACAAGGTAAAGGTGTTGGTCTGCAGATCTTAAAGTTTCCTCATGAAACTCTATCCTCGGAAGGAGCCAGTGTTAGTCTCTAACCTTTTTTTTGATTAAGTGAGTGTCCCTAACCCTTAATCCTCCCTGCTTATGCTTTGTTGCCTGAAACTTAGTTTTCACCCCTTGGTTTGATTTGTCATTCTTTGCAATTTTTGCACTTTTAATGATTTTCTTAAGTTTTTAAGGTTTAGGATTTGATTTGATGAATCTTTTCACATCATTTGGCTATTCATTTTTTAATTTTCAAAATCTCTTCTAAGTCATGAATGGTGTTATAGGAATAGCGCTATTCCTGCAGTGTTAGGGATAATCATGTTTTTACATGCGCCATCTCTCCCCGATCATGTCATAATTTCTCAAATCGTGATTAAAGGATTTGCATGCCTCTTCACGATCTCTTATTCACACTGCAATTATAAAAGTTATATGTGAGGGATTGAGATGTACCTACCTAACCTGCATCAAATCAAAATTGTTTGGATATCATTAACAGAACCATCACCTTCTATTTTAGTGTGTCTGGTGTTTTATGTAGAGATCGAATTGAAGGAAGAAGAGATTTTTAGTTTCTAACAGCCCACGAGAACTGAAAATTCTCATTATTAGTCCTCGCAGATATGTTTACAGGACCATATCAACATCATGGTGCCAAAGAAGAGCAGACAAATCATCATACTGGAACCTGATGGCATGGAATTACTTGAAGAATATCCCTAAATGTCGTAGAGGTTTAAATATGTAGGTTGGTTTGAATTTTTCACAACCTTCCAGGGGCACGATGAACAGATTTCCATGGTCTTCTCACAGAATTTTGATGGCTTTGAAGCTATAATTGAGAAAATATGGATGATGGTGACTGAACAGTCAATTCCTAGATCCTGTAAATTGCTAGTTGGTGGAGAAAGGTGGTGGAAGAAGGAGAATGTGGTTATGGAATTTGTTAATCAATTCTTAATTCCATAGAAACAAAACCCTAACTAGAAAAAGGGAATACCACATACCTGGGTAAAGAAGGAGTGGCATACTACTTTGATGATCATCCATAGGTATATAAAGTGTGAGGGTAGGTTCTCACTGGTTTATATTTACCATATCAGACTGCTAATTCACATTAATGGTGACTATCCTCTCAATTTTCCCTATTTCCTACTTAAGAGTTTATGTAAAATGTACAAGAGGGTGCAGTCTCATCCTGCTACAATTGAACGTGGTCTCTTTCACCAAGGTTTAATAAATACATTGGTAATATCATCTTTAAATGAATCCCAAAGCCCCTGGGATTGGATAATCCAGTATTTAGGAAATGATTCACAGTCAACTAAATCTAAAAATACCAAAGGGAAGAAATAAACCCAACTGAAAGAGACTGGTAAAGCCATTGATTTCCTTATTAAAGAAGAACCATTTGCAGCTAGGGTAACATGGATAGAAAGAGGAAGATGCAAAATCAACAAACCTTTGGAGATGCTCATGTAGGTAAAGGTTGGGAAGAAGCTACCACGAGTAGAGGTAAGAAATATAAACTAGATGAAGATATTGATATAAGAGATAAATATGGAACTTGATGAGGATGAAGTTATACTATGAACCCAATTCATTCCCTGGTCAAGAAGAAACATAAATCTACAATTAAGAAAAGTGAAAAGGGAAAAAAACAGAGGAAGAAGGCTACACTTGTGCCTAAGTACCCTAGGAGAAACTCCACTAGGTCTTTCAATAAATTTAGATTAAATTCAAAGGCCATGTTTAATCCATCTATTAAAAAAGAGAATCTTATAATCATAGAGGATAATTCAGAAGATTCCAAAACATGCATTAATAAACCGGCATAGATACCTTCTTTGCATAGGAATGAGAAAGAAACTGAAAACGTGGGGAGGAGACAAGAAAAGGGAAAATAAGTTCTTCAATACTCCAGGAGACCTGTGACGAGAGAAAATACTAGATCAGCTTCAAAATTTGAAGATGTGTTTAAAGGTACAGGGGTGGTTTCTGATGACCAAGATGATCATTATGCAGAACCAGATCAGATTCCAGACCTTCCAGAGACCATGGATTCTGATGGCACTAATGATGAAGATCATAGCTCTAGATTATCTTCAAGGTATAGAATCAAATTAATAAACCCTCAATATACTATAAACATGAACCAACCTGCACCTGTAGAAGAATTCTTAGAATTTAAAGTTAAAGTTAGAAGTGAAAAAGAAAAGATTAAGGATCTACAGGAAATGGTGAAGCAATTAAAGAAAGAAAAATAATAGGTGGAGCAATGGAATGTCAGATAGAAAGAGAAGATATAGGATCTCAAGAAGAAATGAAAGGAACAAAAAGCACTGCTTAAGGAGCTGTGAGAATCTAATTTCAGGTTATATTTGCACAATATTATGCTAACAACCAAACTGAACCAGAGGAACACTAAAACTAGTGCAGTTATTATACTGTGACAGTTTATGAAGTTCTTTCCTGCAATTTTGAAAGTTTTTGATGCAATTACTCAGGGAGTAAAATATGAACAATTTAATCTTTATATTTTGATCAAATGGATTTTTGATGATTCAAATGGGTAACTCAGTCAAGATATGGTTCCAAAATTTTGTGGGATTTCCCCAGTTGTTGTAAAAGATATTTTGAGTCAAGTTGTTGAGTGTTCTACTATATTGGCAAGGTAAGTGCTCATTTGAGCTGATTTTCCTAGAAAGTAGGCATTGACCAAATCATGTTACAAACTAAATACTAGAAAATAGGATATGTAGTTATACTCTGTGTAGTTTAAATAGACAAAAAGAATATTGTATAAGGGTCAAAAAGTTGGGCTTTCAGGAACCTATTTTGAATATCATTGTAAGACAGTTTTATTCCACATTGATACTAAATGGAAAAGACATGTTGATGGTCATATTTTCTCTCATTTCATATTCTATTTCTTTTCTTGCTTGAATTTGTTTTTCTGTTGCAATGCATTGATTCCTTGATTTTAAGTAACACAATGAAGATTTTGTTGTTATTGTTTATTATCAAGATTTTCCTTCAAGTACATGTTCTTGTTTCTAAATTACATTTTGAAATAAGAAATCTATATGGGGTTGACAAATTGAATGATGTCATATTTCCTTTCATTATTTTCCTTATTTGTCTGATCTATTTATGTGACTACCATTTACTAAATCAGTGGGATGTCTCTTGACTTCTTTTTGAGTTTTTTGTTTACTTTGAACCCTTGAACCAGCTTTCAACCATCCTAAAAAAACCAAATCATAAAATCATTAAACTACTATTGCAATAACCTTGATGATGCCCTAGCTTGCCCTCTCACAGTCAAATGCAACTTTAGGGACTAACACTACCAAAGACAAAACCCTAACTCTGAGTCTAGTATTTTCCACCATGGTTTAATTCGAGTTCTCGTTAATGCCCAGTTGTTAAAGATACGAGATAGTTGGAAAAATTTTCTTGTTAGGAATGGTTTTGTTTCATTTCCATCTGAGCATGTCCATAGTTTACCTCTATGTGTTGATGGGTCTACCGGTCTAAGCATATTGTCCCACTCTCTACAAAGTTTTCGAGTTGAAATACAAGTCTTGAGAGACCCTGTATTACCTTTCGATAACCCTATTGATTTTCGTCCGATAACCAAGGTCACCTCCAAGAAGCGCGAATTTGTTCCAAAGAAATACTTGGAGGAAATTCTAAGTCATCTAAGAGATAAGCCACCGGTCACCCCTGATCATGTACAGAACACAATTAATGAAGATAAAATTAAAACCAAAAGATAGGGTAAGAAAGTCACACAGAAGGTTCGTGATTTAGATTTCATAAATAAAAGGAACGGTAGACTTCTATCAAGGATGACCAGGAATTGACATTAGGACCATGATAAACTCATTCCCATGGTTTTCATTAAGGATACGATCTATGTCGAAGATGTCAGTTCTGATGCTACTAGAGTGGATTCTCCCCAATACGATTTTGTTTCAAACTTGCCTCCATTTCTAAAGGAACAATAGGGGTTTTCATGGATCCATTATGATTTAAAAAAGGTTATGGCACAATATAAACCATTGAAATCAAATGACACTTGCCCCCTACCAAGATTGGAAAAGGTATATTGTGAGGAATGTTTCACTTGGATCTAGAGGTATTATTAAGATATTCCTTACTTGCAAGCTCAAATTAATCAGTTTATGGCTCATAACATGGTATTGGAAAGACAAAACATGGATCTAACAACCAGTGTTCAACAAACGTCTCCCAGAGCTATCAAAAGATTCAGGAAATCAGGGGATATTGTTATAAAAAATTCTTCCAACTTCAAAGCTATTATGAATTCAAAATTATTTGATGCCTCTTTTTCAAATGTTTAATGGGTAAAAAAATTTCTTGGAATTAACTTTTGATTTGTATTGTTCAAACAAAAATTGTTCTATTTTGTTTTATTATACTAGCTACAGAATCGTAGATTTTGTAGCTTGTCTTTAATTAGTTTGTTAGATTATTTTTCTAATTTAAATTTCATTTTTCTTCTTAGGCTTGAAGAAGATCGAATTACAAAGGTTGATGGGACAAGAAAATCATTGGAGATGCTCCAAATTTACAAGTTTTTCTTTAAAAAATAGTTTCAATAGTATTTTGATTATGTAACTATTTTTGAATGGTTGGTACAATAGACCTATTTTTGGTTATTATTTTTGGAAAGAAATTTATTAACGATGGATTTGTCTCTATCTTGGAAGATATGAGAAACATATCATGAACTTATTTTAAATAATAGTGTTTTCCCAAAGCCACGGGCAATTATTTTGGACCAGAAGATGGACTTATCTTTTTGAGAAAATATGAAATGCGGTTTACTTTTTTGGCTTTAGTCCTTATGTAAACTGTACAATGTGATTATTGTCTCTCATATATTTTTTGGGCATGGAAACGTATATGTTATGAATTAACTTTAGTCTATTCAACACTTATGATTTCATGTTGTATTTATCTCCTATGTGGTCCATTATTTATTGGTTATCATAATCCCTGTAGCCAATCAAGTGTCTGTACGTTTTGAGTTTACGTCGAATATGAGAATTTTATTATATCATTTTCTAGAGATTGGAATTGATTCCATATTCAGATTTTGAATAATATAAATACACATGAGAAAAATACATTTGTCTTTATGTTTATTATAGATTGCTTTCGAAATATAAAATTCCTTGAGTTATTTCATGAAATATCATTCTTTCCTGCTTTCCATAGATTTATGCTTGGAAACAGGTTAAGTGGAGCTTACATTACTCAGAAAGACAAAATATCTTAGTGCTATTTCTTTACCGTTGATCAGCATCAGGTTAGTTAGTTTTTCGTTTAGTTGATTTATTTACTTTACAATGAGTAATGATTAAATTATCCAAACTTTAATGCTTTGTTCATTATAGTTATATCATTTAGAATCTTACTCGTTCATTTTGTTGTTTACTACTTACAGTAATAGAACATTTTTTTTAGTCTTATATCTTATTTAGACTTTGTTTCAATAGTTAATTAAACTTTCATTTTCATAAGGATTCATGCAAACATTGTATCTGTACATACGTTAATATATATAATAAGACTACATGTTAGGTATTTATGTATATTAACATATAAGATTATCAATTAAACGTACATAATAAGACTATTTAGTTAGGTAGTTTTTACCTCTCTTAGTTACTTTAGTATTTTCGTTGGCTAACGGAGCCACACAACCCGTTAGGGTAGGTTATTCTAAATGGCTCGGGTTAACTAGACAACCCCGGACCAGATCTTCCTTTCTCGTTGATGGTGTGTCATAAACACCCGTCAGCAAATGGCGCTAGAAGGAGGGCCTGAAAGTCATTGAAGGCACGAGGGGGTCGTAAGACTCCCCTGAATAATCATTCTCCTATCGTGATGCATAGTCGCTCAGACCCTACCATTTTACCTAATCCAACCACTATGTTAGAAGCTAAACTTGACATTCCCGCTGAACTTGTGACACTAATCCCTCAAGGGTTCGATGTACAAGACATTATCTGTAATTCTTGCCAATCAATTTTGAGAACTTGGGGTGCATTATCCCGACTTAGACAATCTGGTAGACAGTTAAATCAGCCTCTTGATTTTTCCAATCAACAAGAAAATCCTCTTGGCATTGGTCTCCCTGATCACACATTAGGTGATACTATTACCAATCCTTTTGAATGACTAATCCAAGGTGTTGGAGGATCTAGTCTTCCTCCATCCTCGCCTAGGTCTTCTTTACCGTCTTCAAGAGAGAAATCCTCTGACGAAGGCAGTGATTCGTCTGGGAAATCTTGAAATTCACTCCCACATAATCCCATGGTTAACTAAAACAATATTTCCAAACCTTGTCTTGATCAAGATGCCATGGAAGTTCCCGTACCTCAACATCCGTTACCCAAACATCTTGGAAAGTGGCTACCCAAATTTGACCCTGTTTCGAAGTAATCAACTGAGGATCATATAAAAAAAAATCATGTTATCTATTAGGCTTCAAAACATTGAACATGAAGACATTGTGTGCAGCCTATTCCCTTACACCTTTGAAGGAAATGATTCCACGTGGTCTTTTTCATAACAACCCCAAACTATCACTTCTTGGGATAAGTTTGAGACCTTTTTCTTAGAAACATTTGGGGATGATAAATCTCTAGAATTTTTGGTAATTAAATTTTCCAACATGAAAATGAACCCCAAAGATAAAGTCAAGGATTTCAATCAGAGATTCCTTACGCTTAAAAATTAAATCCCTATAGAATTGATGTCTGCTAAAAACTTGATTTTTGCATACTATGCTAAATCCCTACATCATAATATGGCTATATGGGTTTATAGGTGTAAGAAAAACATGTTACTAGAAGATTTTGAGGTGGCAGTTCTTATTGAAAAGGAAATTCTTAGTTTAAAGGATAATGTAAATGTGGAAGTTGAATCAACTTCCTCTTCTAAAAAGAAAATAGAAATCCTTACCAGACCTTCCCCAAATAAAAAAGAACAAGAAACGTTAGACTTGGAGGGTTTACAGAAAGTCTTTCAAAATTTATCTAATCAATTCATAGACTTGAAAATATATGTTTAAGAAGCATCTTCAAGTAAAGGGAACTTTAGACCACCTTCTAGGAAACCTTTTCCTCCAAATAGACCAAATTTGACCACAGAAGGTCTGAATTTTGAAGGGTTATAGTATGCTTTACAAACAATATTAGATGCAAATGATAGTGTTGTTTATGTCCCGCCTGAAAACCAAAATGAGACAGGTGAAGAAGAAACACACGATGAGGAGGACTCATCTTCCCAAATATTCAGACATCTTTTCTGATAGTATTTTCCAATCTAATTTTGAAACTTTCCATCAAACCAGCACCCATATAACAGTCAAAGTAAGGTACAAAACACATCTTCACCTGAGACAAGTAACACTACAGTATCAAGATAGCCAAAACAGATTGAAAAAACACCCAATATCATTTCCCTAGATCTAGAATATGATCTTGTTGAAGATCTTAAAAAACTAAGGTAAAATATATCAATTTTTGAACTGCTCAAATTACCTCTTATCCTATAGAAAATGTTGTGAAGTATAGTTGATAATAGTAAAAAGAATGATCCTTTAAATAAAAAACAACAGAAAATGATGTAAATTAAATGAAATATGTCGTGAGAAAAAGACCGCCTAAAGATCAAAATAAAAAAGACACATCGGATAAGACTGTAGGGAATTTAGATAAAATAATTCCAGATACAACATTAAAAAATCAGTGGATTTCCTCTCCCACACCATAAACAAATGTACCACCTTTCCTTTTAAATTTCGAAATATTCAACATAAATGTGCATAATTGTATGGTTGATTCCAGAGCCTCGCCAAATGTAATCCCTTTGTCTGTTTTTCAAAACATTAATGCTAAATTCAAGCATTCTGACTTGAAAATTATTTTGTTAGACAAAACTAATGTCACAATTGTTGGTGAAATTAAATATGTATTTATTAGATTGTCATCTAAACCAAAAATGCACCATGTAATTAACATAGTTGTCATTGATATTTCAGAAGTTTATGGCTTGTTATTCAGCATAGATTGGTCTGAACAATTGCATGGTTATTTCGCTACAGATTGGTCTCATCTGTGGTTACCGAAAAACGACCAGCCAAACAATATCATAATTAATATAGAATGTTATTTGAAGTACACTATTACAGATCTAAACAATTCAAATGAACCTTTCATCGTTGGTGTAAATAAAATTGAAAATCAAGGTATGAACACTTTTTTTGGGAATTTCATGACATAAATATCCACTATTACAAATCCATATCAACAATCTGAAATATTAGCCCTTACTCAGGAAACAATTTTGAAAAATGATGCAAACATTATTGACAGTGTTGAAATATGGTCTTTATACTTTGATGGATCTAAATCTCATGAAGTATCCAGTGTTGGTTGTGTTCTGATTGACCCCAAAGGTAATAATACATTCATTGTTTATCGATTAGAATTTGAGTGTACTAACAACATAGTAGAATATGAAGATGTCCTGCAGGGACTTTAGAAGCCACTCGATCTTAAGGTGCAAATATTGATGGTGTTTGGTGATTATGAAATTGTAGTTAAGAAGGTAAAAAATGTTATTCATTGTTTATCAAGTCATATCAAAAATTACCAAATGGGGGTATGGAGCATAATCCATAAATTTCTCTTTTTAAACTTAAGTTCTATTCCTAGATCTAGTAATTATGAAGTTGAATTAGTGGTTAATGTTGCGTCAAAATTATTACATGATGAAGGTTTTTCTCCTAATGCATCTTTTGTTCAATTGATGTTCATACCATCGATCCCCGACAATATTACCAATTGGCAAGTGTTTGATGATGATCAACAAATCATAATTTTTTGGCATATGGAGGACACTTTCCAAGATGTCATAATCGATGAAAGTACTCACAATGAAAATATTCGTGATTTCTCGGTAATATCTGACCCTCGTTCTGCAGAAATATCATCTGATCTGGTAAATTCTATCCCTAAGTTTGTCGTTAGATTAGAAATTTTGTATGATTTACATGACAAATTTACGGGAGTGGTTAATTGCAAAACAAATAGCTCCTCGTTACTGTATGAAACTATAAACTTAGGAATGCAAGATAATCCTCGGAATATTAATCTGGGAAAAGGGTGTTCTCAACAAGAAATATCTACATTCATAAAAAAATTTAAATAAGTTAAAGATGTATTTTCTTGGACATATGATGATCTAAAAACCTTTGATCCAAACATAATACAACATGTAATTCTTATGAAGCCCCAAATCCAACCATTTCAGCAAAAACTTAGGAAAATGCATCCTAAACTAGAAACCACAGTAAAAAAGGAACTAAATAAATAATTAACCGCCAAAATCATTTTTCCATTTCGGCATATCTAATGGGTATCCAAATTGGTCCCAATAAGAAAGAAGAATGGAGAAATTTGACTCGGTGTCGATTTTCGTAACTTACATCGAGCCTTTGATAAAGACAACTATCTCATTCCTCCAATGGAACAAATTTTGCAATAGGTATCTGGTTCTTAAAGACTATATTTATTATATGGTTTCTTAGGGTACAATGTGGTCCTTATGTCTCCATCAAATCAGTTGAAAACCACTTTCCGCACCCCATGGGGCACCTATGCCTATCAAAAAAAGTCTTTCGGATTGATTAATGTCGCATCCACTTTCTAGAGGGAAATGGATATTTCTTTTTGTGGCCTTATCAACCAGTTAGTTGTTTTCTACCTAGATGATGTCACTATCTTTTCAAATAAAATAAAAAATATCACTTGTCACATCTTAGGGTTGTACTATAACGTTGTCTTAAGTTTGGTATTTCACTAAATCCTAAGAAGTCAATTTTCGCAGTAGAGCAGGGAATATTACTTGGATTTGTAGTTTCAAAAGAGGGGATGATAATAGACCCAAAATGAACACAAGTTATTTCCAATCTCCCTCCACCTTCTTCCAAAAAGGAAATGCAATCTTTTCTTGGTAAAATATATTTCGTCAGACACTTTGTTCCAAGTTTTTCTTAGATGGTTAGGCCTCTGCAAAACCTGATTAAAAAGGATGTTATTTTCAAACGAGGACCACAAGAGAACCTAGATTTTAATTCCATTCATAAATATATAACTGAATTTGCCTCCCTTATGAGTCATGATTTCTCCAAAGATTTCACGCTTTACACTTTTGCATCAGACAGATTGTATGTTGGTGTGCTTACTCAAAAAAATGACGAAAACAATGAAATGCCTATTTCATTTATGATTTATTCTTTTAAAGGAGCATACTTAAATTATCCTGCAGTAGATCAACAAGAATACATTGTCTTTAAGGAAGTTAAACATTTCAGACCTTACATGTTGAAGTCTAGGATAAAATTCATTGTTCCTTACCTTGCTATAAGAAAGTTGTTAGTTTAGAATGAACTTGGGGAGAAAAGGGAAAATTGGATGACCTCCCTTCAAGAATACGATCTCAAAATCGTACCCACACAAATTGTTAGAGGTCAAGTCCTGTGAAAATTAGTGGCTGACTTAGTTGAAATACTAGAAAATCAAACAATAGCACCAACCGAAAATTTGCATAATGAAACACAAATCTGATGTACACAAATTGTACCTAATTCATGGTATAATGATATCATATTTTATTTACTTCACGGAACTACTCCTCGAAATATTTATCCAAAAAGAAAAAGATAACTAAGACTCAGGTCTACGTCTTTTGAATTGATTAATGATGTATTGTTTCAGAAGAAGTTTGATGGTGTATTTTTGTGCTTCCTAGAAAAGGAATAATATGAAAAGGTACTAGCTTAGCTGCGTTCCGGTGATGTCGGGGGCCATTTTGTTGGAGACACAACTTCCCACAAATTAATTAGGGTTGGTTACTATTGGACCACATTATTTAAATACGCTCATTCTATGGCTCACAAATGTATAATTTGTCAAAAAGTTGCAGGACGGGTCAAGAAGGTTGCATTTCCCTTGCAGCCCGTTACAGTAGATACACCATTTCTGCAGTGGGGCCTAGATATCATAGGAACAATTAACCCACCTTCTTCACAACAACACAAATACATTCTCACA
>ML805756.1:16174-32966 GCA_009831015.1 Picea engelmannii
AATTTTCATTAGATTTAATATTGATGCATTACAATTCTTGGTATCCTTACTTCTAATCCAACTTCATGATAACACATGCTTACAACATTTGGTTGGTTAACGCCTTGATTATTTCTAGGGGATATATATATTACAATATATTAGAATATTAGAATATTACAATGTAAAAGTAATGCCATATTACAATGTAATATAGCATTACCATATTACATTGTAATATGGCATACAATATGGTATACCATATTACAATGTAATATGGTAATACCATATTACAATGTAATATGGTAATACCATATTTCATGTAATTTTTTTTTTTTAAACCTACAGTCATCGTCGCAATATCGACGGAATTTCGTCGGATTTTTTTTTACTTTTTTACCATAACCATCGCTATAGTGAAGAAACTTTGTCGCACTTTTCCACGAAGTTTCGTCGCATATACAAAAAGTCCGTCGTAAATATGGTTTTGAGATATAGCACTCATCGATATTACCACATAGTTTCATTGCAAGTTGTGATGGGCTTTCGTCGCACATTCAACAGCTGCGTCGCAAGTTATTGGCTTGGAATAACTTTTCATCCCAATTGCGACGAAGTTTCGTCGTAATTGCCACATTTCTTCGTTGGTATTGCGACGAAATTTCGTCATAATTGCGACGATGCATAAGGTTAACCAATATTGAAGGTGGTGACATGTGGATAGCTAATTTCGTCAATGTTTCCACGCACACCTGGTTCGTGGATATAGCGACGAAATTATTACGACGAAAAAAATATCAACTTTCGTGGAAATTGCGATGGATAAGTGTGGCAATATCAACGAACAACCGTAAAAAATTTGGTCATATGTACTAGTGTACAGTGGAAAGACAATGTATGTGGAATTGTTAACCGACAGAAAGTGATTTACACTGCCTATGACTTATTTAGCAGGTGACCACTTTGGAGGAGAATGAAGCAACAATCAGCTTGAAGTTCCGAAGTGCCGAAGTCACTTATGATTGTTTATCGTGCAGGAGGGTATGTGTCAACGGATCGTGAAATTCTAGAGAAACTACTCCGGGAAAATGTGAAGGAGATAGGTTTGAGATTGCAGAAGGTTGAAGTCCTGTAGCAGAGGATAGTTGTTGGATTAAAGAGGACATGCGTCAGTGGATTGTCATCTCCGAGAAAAATACAAGGAAGGATGAAAGAAAGTTGAGGGTTGAGATTTCTGAACCCTGAATACTTGAAGGGATTGTAACCGTCGATCCAAAAGGGACACGTCATTGGATCATGGACTCCAGGTGAAATGCTTCGGGAGCAAGCAGAGTTTGAGAATTGAAACTCTCGAAGCTCGAAAGGAGAAATCAATCTCATTCGTTGGTTTGGAGGGCCACATGTCACTTGATCACGGAGACTAAGGATTGCACATGGACAGAGGAAAGAAGGCAGGAAAGGAAGATATATTAGAGTCGTTGATCGAAGGAGCACCGTCAAGATTGTGAGATAGATGGTCTCGTCGCATTGCGGGGCCAAAACATGCTCGAGGCTTAATTTTTGATGAGCGGGCCACAATCAAAACCATAGTTTTGGAGAAAGAATGTGTGGAGGCACATAGTGAATTGCGGGGAGAAAAGCGAGTTTCCCTCAAACTGCCTATGGACGCGCTCGCAATCGTGTGGTCATGTGAAGTTTATAGCCCAAGTTCATATCGTGAAAAGGAGCTAGCACTCACTAAATAGAGCTGAGGAAGTGCCTTTAGAATAGGAATATGGTCACCGCCAGAGGTCACATGAAGGAAGGGGCTTAGAAGCCAAAGAATCCATAATTGACTGGATGTAATTGCCAGAACAGAGTGATTATATCGGCTAGAGAAATTGAGGAGCTACAGGGTGATCACCAGAGGAGATGAAGAGTCTCGAGGTAATTACCATTGGAATGAAGACTAATCATAGAGACAATTGACATATGGAAAAGTGTCAAAGTTTGTAATTTCAACAGATAGGATAAGCTCAACTGTGACAAAGAAGACGAAGTGTCACACTGTCCGAGAAGGCAAAGAATCTCAGGATAAGTTATTGATGACAAATAGACTCAGTATAACCGCCAAAGAAGACAATGAGTTACATGGATGATCTGGCATAGGACTAGGCATGATAAATATACGCAAAAAAGAGAAGAGATTGTTGCTACTGTTGAGAGTGATTTATGCAGGTAGAAGCATGTTGTGTGTAGGAGATGAAATGCACATAAGAGGCGTAGTTCATAGAATGGAAATAAGACACAGAGCATAAGGCATAGAATAAGAAAGGAATAGAAATGCATATTTGAGAGAGGAAGAGAAAGCTGAGGTGCATATACAGAGACAGAGCAGAAGATCAGAAATCTCAAGAAGATGCGAGCAGAAAGAAACTGATGCAAGCAGAGTAGAGCATTGTATCAGAACAATGATGAGACTGGTAAGCCATTGATAAATACTGTATCACTGTGATAAATTTATGAGAATAAAAGATTTATATTTCAGGGTGGTAGGGAGGTGCTAGGGAGGATTGTTGTCCTCAGATTTTCAAGTGGGTTATTGAACACAAGGAGTTGTAGCTTCCATCTGGTTGCATCTAGAAAAACCAAGATGGCAGGGTGGTGCAAGGGAGAACTATTGTTCTCTTTTATACAAGTTGATCCTTGTGTAACTGGAAATTGGTGCTTCCATCCATTTGGTGATGGAACACTCAGGGATTTGGTGCTTCTTTCTAGTGGGTGCTAGAGAAACTAGGGAGTTGGTGCTTCCTTCTAGTGGGTGCTAGAGAAACCAGAGAGTTGGTGCTCTCAACAAGTTGTTGCTTGTAAAACCGAGGTGGTAGCCTCAAAGGGAGTTGGTGCTCCTAAGAATGATAATGTATATAAAATAAATATTACTTATCATATCAAGAAGAAGATATTTTTCCCTTTACGGTTTTCCTTAGGAAACATCTATCTATGTATATTTCATGTGTGTGATTGATGTTGAATATTCTATTGCTTACTTAACTGCATTATTGTGATCATCATTGAGTATTCTGTAAAGAGTTTAAAATGGGCATAATTTTTTAAGCAAAGTAACAACTGATTCATCCCCCCTCTCAGTTGTACAACAAATGGATGGTTTTCCTAGTGGTTAGAGGAACCTATATTACCGACTAAACCGAGATCCAACCCCCTATCACAAAGAAGCCCGAGCCATTGATCCAGAATGTTTAGGGATTCCCTCAGCCATTGGATCTACACCAAGAAGACTTTGACAAAGTTCTACTTTGGGAGAATAGAGATGCCATAGCATCAAACTCCCTGAACGCTAAAGTTATGAAGTACAGGAGAGTCATAGATTTGGGGGAGATCGTCGGGAGCCCCGCCTATCATCTGATCATCCAGGAGGAGGGACCCACACACGGTACTTTGGTGAAGTCTTTCTTTGGGAGAATGAAGTGGAAATAAAGCCAAAACCCTCGAAGGCTATAGATGTAAAGTGACCAAGGCTATAGATGTAGGGATCCTTCAGATCCTTTCCTAGCCATAGGATTTACGATGTATTCATCCCGAAGTTGACCTCTTCGGGAGGATCGAGGTGTTGTAATGCCAAATTCCCTGAAGGCTGAAGTCACGAAGTAATGAGGACCGTTGATCCTTAGATTCTTTGAGATTCCTCAAACCCGTCGATATACAAGGGAAGCGTGGTGCTATATCCTTTATTTTGGAGATTGGGCACTCTTAGGAATTGGAGGTGTGGTATGTTAAAAATCTTTGAAGCTCGAAGCAACAAGAGTCGTCGATTCGAGGACACTTCGGGACTTTTACTAACCGTCAGATCTGGGCTGTGGTCAACCCGACGTTGACCAAATTCAAGAGAAAAGAGGAGTTTACATCACAAAACTGTCGAAGGCCAAAGTCGTGAAGTAATGTTAGCCATGGATCTATGGATCCACGTGGCCTAATATAAACCGTGATGTTTTAGGGATGTTAGAAGGTTATCGGTTTGGTGTGACATGGAAAGATGATGTCACTAGGGTGACATGGACCCATGATCTATGTGACATGTGTCAGATAGATTTGTTCTTTTTGTAGACCCTATATGCTTATTTAAATGTGACACGTGTCACCCCTGGCCTATCTACGTGTCATCTCGTGGTACGTGCCCACCTAGCCAAAGTGGTTGGTGAAATGACTGGAACTTTAGGAGTCCAAGACTTCGGGACTCCAAAGGATTTGGGGTGTAATGTAATAGAGGGACCCAAAAGACCCCAAGGCAGAAACCATGTGGCAGGCTTATGGGATTTTGGGAGTTCGAGACTCCAAAAGATCTCATGTGTAGACAGTAAGGAGGCGTTCAACTTCGAAGCACCAAAGTGTCGAAGTTCCTGCTGGCCTGCATGTTAGACAAAGGTTGAGTCCAGTCATGGAATTGAACGGTGGACGAACTTCCACTGTGGATGAAGGAACATGGAGACAATATGTGTGAGGTGGATTCACATGGCCCTCAACCAATGAACACCCGAAGAACTTTGGGAAGCCATATATTGCAACCCAAAGCTCGAATTCAAGCAGGAATGATTTTAAGGATGGATTTTTTTTTTTAAATGTAGAAACCTTGGTGAATCTTACTAACCCTTCATATACCAACTATAAAATGTTTGGCGATATTTTTGTAGAAATATTCAAATTTCTAAGGTTTTTATATAGTTTGTATAAAACTTTGGCTATTTTTTAGGTAAAATTATTTTATCCTATAGAATTTGGGTGAATCATTTTTAGAATAGCGAATCTTTTTTGGGGAAAAACCATGGAAAATTAGTCCATGAGAGAAATTTAGCCCCTAAAATCATCCCTGGATTCAAGCTTGGAAGCAGTCATTAGAACAATACGGGTAATTAGAAGAAGATAAAGACCTCGAACAAAGGATTTAAGATGTTGATGAGAGAGAAATTTTGATTCCCCATACCTAGGAAATATACTCAGGGGTTGGGTGTGTTACAATAGGTGGAACCCTCCTCAACCGAGTTTCCTATGATTGAGACAATTTTAAAAAATATACACTAACATTCCAAACTCCATTTATTATTTTTCTTTACTTGCAGAGAGAGAGAGAGAGAGAGAGAGAGAGAGAGAGAGAGAGAGAGAGAGAGAGAGAGAGAAGAAAAAGGGGTGTTGGAATGTTTGGGATGATCTGAGTTTTACTTTAGGTTTCCAACAAAACCCTGCAAACCATCAACCCTTCTAGAGACCAGAAGGAAACACTGTGCACAGAGTGCACAATGAAGTCTCACCCGAGATGGCTTATGGGTGACTGCAAGACCCAAATGTCTTCAATTGTGGAAGGTGTTAGGGTCCTATAAATATAGGTAATCTGTTTGTTCAATTATCTATTTTGGAATCTTTTGGTAAGGTTTAGCCTATGAATAAGTAGGTGTCGTAGCCTAAATGTTTTTTGATCCAAGCAACCATTTAGTTTTTGAAGTCTGATGGCCAAAACAAAGTATGGATCTTTGGGAGATTGTTTGCATATAAAATTTGGTTCAGATCAGGTTGCAGCTATTTTCATGGCATAGTGGTTAGGAGAAACTTTCCAATGGTATATCTGGTGCTTCAGATCGATATGTAAATCAAAAGGTTAAAAATAAACTTTTTTTCTTTATGGCGCATATGTTTTAACCAAAGTTGACAAGACAATTTGTATTGTAGTGCATAAATTCCATGCAGATCTTCCTTGACAACATCATTCCTCCTCCCAATCAACGACCCTCACTTTATTTTAGAATCCTTGACCTACCTACCTTTATTTTCAAAGGGGGGGTCCAAAAAGTTTTTTTCCCCATTCTGGCCACACCTAACATGGCACTCCCTTGGTGTTTTGTAACCCCCCTCTGATTACTACATACCACCTACTAGCCTCTCCAAAATCCACCTAAATCAATCCCGATACCACTCACCTTCCTGAATCTACTCCTCCTCTCCCTACACGACAGTTGTCCCCATACCTCCTATCCGTTAGCCAATTAACTCCTTTCCCCATGAACCTTAGACTGTCAGAAGTCCCTTAATGGTCCCATTCCCCTAATAGATATCCATGAAACCATAATAACTTGGCATTTCCCCCCCGTTACACTATTTCATGATTGAAAACCCGTGAAGACTGAGCTAAAATGAAATTCATTTTATGATGGGAGACTAAGGTAAAAAGGCCAGGGTGATTCCAAATATTTTGTGACAAAAATAGAATTCAAAGTGACGGATGGAAAATAAATCAGTATGAGAGGACAATAAGCAAATTTTATGGAGATAGTTTCAACCTCATTCTAGATTTTAGGGTCATGAAGACACCTAGCAATAGAATATCCATAGTCAATCAACCAATTCCAGATTTCCATGCACAATACTTGCAGAAATAGCCACAATCAACAACATGGACCAACAACGTAGCAAGAGTCAAAGGACAAATAATCAACACCTTCCATCAAAATAATGCCAGAAATACGAGTGGATCTTAACAGTCCTATATTGTTGTGATTAGAGATAAATGTTAGTTTAGATATCCCTAAAATAACTCCTGATCAATTATGACAAGATATTTTGTAAATACATTTATAAATATTCTCATTTCAAAGTATGAATGGTTGGGACTTGTTTTGAAGGATAGGACTAGTATTGTAAAGCAACCCACAAAGACACCATTGATCATATTTTCCAGTAATACAGTTCCATTATTACATGATATTTGTGTCAACTTTATTGGTGAAGTGCAATTTTCCTTGTTGATTTGTTTTCTTCTGTTATCCCTATTGTTTCCTAAAATTCTGACTTATTCTAAGAAGATAAAGGACATAATCTGTTTAAATGTACACTCTGTCTCTGACTTAAGATTTTTTTTTTTGTTTTCCACTGAAGATTAAAATCAAAATTATTCATTGCTCTGTTTTTGATTGGATTTCTAGACCTTTTCATCTCCTCCATACCTTAAATCTTTAAGGATCCAGTGAATTTTCCTATCCTGCCCTACAATATTATCTTGTTAAACCTTGTACTTGATCAATTCAAAAATTTGACTCCATTTTCCCAATGGCCCATCCTCACCGTTCCAACCAAACAATTCAAATCACACAAACAAACCCTAAACTATCATAACTAGCATAATATTTTAATATAAACAAATCTAAATATTACAGAGAGATCCCTCTCTGAAGATGCTAGGGCTAGATCCCAGCTTCCAAAGTGGTTTTTTGGTTACCTCTGTCCTTTCTTTCACAGCCTTAAGAAATTACAAAGTGATAACATAGTGGAGACCATACTGGGGAAGAAAGGTTAATCTTCCTCAGGAAAGAGTATCAAGTTTTTAGTTCTAATTGTTGTTGGTGGATAACAATCAGACATAGGAACATTGAAATCATCCACCTGGTGACTCCATTCTTAGTTATATCCAGATGAAAGAATATCATGGAGATTCCACTTTTAGAATGATTCATTTCTTGAGGCGTTCACTAATGACTCCACTGGGATAATGAAGAACTTAGAAGCTGATACTATCATTTCAAGGTATCCATGTTTAGATTTTTCATAGATTTATGGTTTCTCGAATGCTTTACCCAAGGATGAATATTTTTTAAATGGTCCAAAATTTAATGGAGATGATCTGGGTTTGAACTGGAAACATTTATCAATTTTTTGTGATTTCACTGAGCTTCTTAGAGTCAAACATGAAGATGTTTTCCTTAGATTGTTTCATGATTCATTCCAAGGAAAGTGTAAAAGTTGGGTTGAAGGTTTTCCTGCTGGATCTATTAGAACTATTACAACTTTCTGGATTATCTTTTTGGAAACATGGATGGAGGGGACATATTTTGTGGTAGATTCTCCTTCCATTCAAAGATTTATGGAATGGAACGATATGTCCATTGAAGATGGAGGTGATGAAATTTTTTTTGCATGTTTATCTTCTTATTTAAAATCATGTAAATGTAACTCAGAGGCCAATATTCAGTTTTTAGATGAATTTTCCAAAGATATTGAGAGAAAGCTCAAAGCTTTAGAAGTTCAGGAAGCACCCCAAATTCCTCCATTTCATATTCTTCCTTGTGAAGTTTTATGTCAGCAGAAGCAAGATTGCACATGACTACCTTTTCCCTTTGATATGGAAGATCAACACATGAATTTTAACAACCATTATTTCTATGACCCTATAGTTGAATATATGGAAATATTTCTCAGTTTAATTTCACATCCGTGCCTCCACTATGACAAGCATACGTATTATGAGTTTCCCTTTCCATCACAAATTCCAGTGTTTACTCTGCTCAAGCACAATCAAGCAGACCAATTATGTGAGAAACTACTTGACTGAATTTACTGGAAATTTGAGATCACTTGATTCAACAGTTGTCTTTGACATATTAGAGTAGGATTGTGTACATAGATAAGCTCTACTTTTTGAGCATTATTTTCAATTTTGGTTTGCAACATAGCTTTCAAATTTAGAGTATAGTTCAGGTTTCAGAGTCAATTTGATTCAACTGAGGATTGGATACAATTATCAATTAGTTATCATTTTCATAGGCTTTATGGCAGAGAAGGTTGTAGTCTTGGGATCAACCCAATGGATCAGGTTACTAGTCTATGGTGTTCTTTGGAACCTCACTGGGAGGATGCCATCCCCATTGGAGCCACTGTTAGGGTCCTATAAATATAGGTAATCTGTTTGTTCAGTTATCTATTTTGGAAATTTGTTGGTAAGGTTTAGCCTATGAATCACTAGGTGTCATAGCCTAAAATTTTGTTGATCCAAGAATCCATTTAGTTTTTGAAGTCTGATGGCCAAAACAAAGTATGGATCTTTGGGAGATTTTTTGCATATAAAATTTGGTTCAGATCAGGTTGTAGGTGTTTTCGTGGCATAGTGCTCAGGAAAAAATTTCCAATGGTATATATGGTGCTTTAGACCGACATCTAAATCAAAAGGTCAAAAATAAAATATTTTTCTTTATGGCGCATATGTTTTTACCAAAGTTGACAAGACAATTTGTCTTGTAGCGAATAAATTCTGTGCAGATCTTCCCTGATGGCATTATTCCTCCTCCCGATCAATGACCCTCATTTTATTTCAGCCCCCCGACCTACCTACCTTTATTGGCCATGGGGGGTCAGAGAAGTTTTTTTCCCCGCTCCTACCCCACCTAACATGGCACTCCCTCGCTATTTTACACCCCCCGTCTAATTACCACATAACACCTACTACCCCCTCCGAAATATTCCTAACTCACTCCCGATACCGCTTACCTTCCCACCTCTACTCCTTCTCTCCCTACATGACACATGTCCCCACACCTCCTATCCATTTTCCAATTAACTCCTTTTCCCATGATCGTTAGATTGTTAACAGTCCCTTAATGGTCCCACGCCCCTAACAGATATCCTTGCAACCATAAAAAATCAACATTTTCCCCCCGTTACACTATTTGATGACTGAAAACCCATGAATACTAAGCCAAAAATAAATGCATTTTACGATGGGAGACTGAGATAAAAAGGCCAAGCTGATTCCAAATATTTTGTGACAGAAATAGAATTCAAAGGGACATATGGAAAATAAATCTATATGAGAGGAAAGCAAGCATATTTTGTGGATATAGTTTCAACCAATTCCATATTTCCATGCACGATACTTGCAAAAATAGCCACAGTCAACAACAAGGACCAACAACGCAACATGAGTCAAAGGACAGATCATCAACAACATCCATCAAAATAGTGCCATAAATCCGAGCGGATCTTAATAGTCCTATATTGTTGTGATTAGATATAGATGTTAGTTTAGATATCTCTAAAATAAATCCTGATCAATTATCATATGATATTTTGTAAATAAATTTATAAATACTTCTCATTTTTAAGTATGAATGGTTGGGATTTGTTTTGACAGATAAGACTAGTATTGTAAAGCATCCCACATAGACACTATTGATCAGATTTTCTAGTAATACAATGCAATTATTACAGGATACTTGTGTCAAATTTATTGGTGAAGTGCAATTTTCCCTGTTGATTTGTTTTCTTCTGTTATCACTATTGTTTCCTAAAATTCTGAATTGTTCTAAGAAGAGAAAGGAAATAATGTTTTTAAATGTACACTCTATCTCTGGATTAAGAATAATTTTTGTGTTTTCCAATGAAGATTAAAATCAAAATTCTTAATTTTCCTTTTTGATTGGATTTCTAGACCTTTTCATCTCCTCCATACCTTAAATATTTGAGGATCCAGTGAATTTTCCTACCCTGCCATGCAATATTAGCATGTTAAACCTTGTATTTGATCAATTCAAATCTATGACTCCATTTTCCTAATGGCCCATGTTCACTGTTCCAACCAAACAATTCAAATCACACAAACAAACCCTGAACTATCATAACCAGCCTAATATTTTAATATAAACAAATCTAAATCTTACAAAGAGATCCCTCTCTGAAGTTGGAAGGGCTAGATCCCAGCTTCCAAAGTGGCTTTTTGGTTACCTCCGTCCTTTCTTTCACAACCTTAAAAAAATACAGAGTGATAATAGAAGGGATGCTACTGTGGGGATGATAGACAGTCTTTCTACCTCAACATTCATCAGATCTACTATTCTAATACATCATTAATTAAGATATACCATTATGTAATCATTTTCATTCATTAAACTCCATTCTTTAGTAAATATCATGGCTATTCTAGTGCATGCTATATTTTACTTCTACAGATTCATTCATTCAACATAACTAAAAAATAGATAAAGCAAACATTACACACAAAGACATAAGTTTTAATCTCGTTCACCCCCCTTGGGCTCTGTCCACAAAGATCTAGCATTATTCGTTCTTTTATTATTCTTCATCAATTTATTGTGAAAATCACATTACATATGAGGTGTGGTGAGGTTGAAAAGACCGCACCAAGCTACACAACTTGCAACCTTACCCTTGATTACAATGCATATCTCTCTCTAAAAAACAGACTCTAAGATCATCTCAATATTAGCTCCACAACGCTCAACAAAACTCACAACTAGCTAAATCTCCTCAGATATCAAAATACATATTTATATTACAAAAATGGGTTAAACAAATTACAAAAATGATCAAAACCCTAACCCACTAACCCTAGGTGGATTATGTTTGTCCACATTCTAACTTCCTGCACATGTCTAGTTCAAAATCCAACCATTTTCCTCATCAATCCACGTCCTTCTTCCTTCCTTTGGACTTCCTTCTTTATTGGTGCTGGTTTTCCCTATTTTCTAGTGTACGCTCCTTTTATGGTCCATTTCCTAACTATATTCATTAATTACTTCTCTTTTCCCCAAAATGGCCAGCACCAATATGCCCCCAACACTCACCTGTGGCTCGTCCCGAGCCACTCAGGTAGTGTGTGCCTTCTGCACTGACTTCTCTAGTTCCTTGAACTTGCATGAAATATTTTCAACTTGAACTTTTACTTGTGTGCTCTTTTCTACTAAAGCCTCCACAATCCACACAGTAATACACTCCTTCAATAATTTCCCACTCTCTAGGACAACCTATTTAATATGACCCTTGGCTATGTCAATATCTGTAAGAATTTGTTCTGTGTATTCCTGTAGTGGTTCCAACTACATATGCATTGAATTCTTCTCTTCTTTTATAACCTTCAACTCTTCTTATAAATTCTTTATTTCCTACACACTCCTCAATCTATTTGAGATTGTCACCATTTTCTAATTTTTCTTAAGTTCTTGCAGTGCAGTATTTACACCTTCCTCTTTTTGGTCTAACTCCTACAATATGTCATCCTCTTGAATATTCATGCATAACTGTGCATTCCTATTATACAACTCTGTGATTTCCTGGATGATCCTCACAATGCTCTCCATATTACCTATAACCTCCTACTCTCTTTGTGTTCTGACATCCAGTGGAGTGTTAGGTTCTAGGAGTTCTATAAAGTTTGTAATGTGGCTCCTATAAGCCTCCACAACCTGCACTATCTTCTCAATTTTCTCTCTATTGGTATGCTCCCTTCTTGCGCCTTATCAGGAATAGTTTTGAACACTTCTTTTGCCTGTTTCTATATTATGCTAGTGCACTTCTTGGCTTCATCCCTCTCAACTTGCACCTGGTTAATTTTCATCTTTAGTGTCTTACTTATTTCATTGGCCAATTGTAGACTTGTAGCATCTGTACAATCCCTTGACTAAATTTCCTATGTGATACTGATTTGAAATTTGTACAATGCCTTCATTAGAACCTTGGGAAGTTCCAAGTCAAAATGATCTATTTATTTTAATAACTTGTGCGTTGTATCCTCATCAATATGAAACATTCCCTAAGTGATATGGACATGTTCACTCCCCATGTCTATGATTTGTACTGTCTCTTGTTTTGGCACTATTCCTTCCTAAGAAGTTTGTTGTTGTTTCACCTACTCTTTCTACTGCACTGTAGTAAGTTGTAATTGATCCAGTGCATCCTTGACCTCTATCAAATTCTTAATTATCTCCTCCCTTTTCTTCTCATCATCATACCACATTTCTGTCGTGTGATCTTGTACTTCCTCTGCTACCAAATATGAATCATCTTTTATAATTGTAAGCTCAGGAACACCCTTATGCAACTTCATCTTCTTGCTCTAGACTGCTTCCTGCAATAATGTCCTTTTCATTGGTAGAGTATCGCTCTACACAGTTGTAACTGGTATGTCCATATCAGGGACATCTCCACCTCCTATTTCCTTTGGCATAGGAATATTTATATCTTTCCATGCCTCTCCATTTGGTTCTACTGCATGTTCCTTCTCTTGTGCTAAAGGCTTTGGGGTAATATTTGTCTACCTTGGTTTTTTAATGATGGTACTACCCCCTATTTCCTTTGTGTGCTCTGTTTCCTTCCTTGTATTCACTGCTAGGATAGTTGACTATCTTGAAGGGACAACCTCTGCTTATTTTTTATCTTTTGTTACCTTCTTTGGAATCACTGGCACCTTCCATTGTTTTGTCCAATCCTTCATGGCCCATTACACTTCCTCCCCTGTGACACAATACCTCAACTGTAGCCATTCTTTTTTAGGATCCCTCTTGTCTTGGATCCACATGTTATGTCTTGAAGCCTTAAAGTTAGTTATTCCTTGGTTCTTCCTCACGAATTTTGGTGGTATTCTCCATGTATTAGCCAAATTTTCCTACATCTCATCAAATATCATGGAAAAAATGGAAAAATTTTCCTTCCTTTTATTTGGATCTACAATGTGCCATAGTGTTGTATACTTTGCTGCGTGAAACTTCCCTGGCCTTGGGTAAAATGTGTTGTATTTGGTTCTTCCCAACCAACCAATGTTATCAATATTATCAACCATGAATAATGAAACTCTGATCCAAAATCCCGTGCATCCTTGCAATCCTCCAAAAACAAGTTTAGTAAATACAGAGCCCAAGTGAGTAGACTCCCTTTTTCACATTGCGCGACTGTTGCTATGACTCATGTAGGTGCTTCCTCTTGAAATTTACTCAAAAGTTTACATGCCATCAATTTCATCGGCAATATCATTTTTGGTTCACTGATTTGGTTAATAATTATTCCCCAAGACCCTTTATCAGTTCCATATTTCTTCTTCATCTCCTCTACTAAATATTTTTCCTTTGTCTTGTCATCCAAATATTGTTCTGGTTTTTCTCCCTCTGTCGGTAAACTCGTGATCTTTGTAATTAAGTATACATCTATTGATACAAGCCTCTCCATCCATAATATGCCTCCATGTTCTAATTCCAGTAGATGTTTGACACATGCATTTACATGTTTTCCTCTCCCAAAACAAGGAATCTCTAGTAGGTTCATGATCCATGTGTTATATAATCCCGCAATCCGCTGTTTTGGCTCCAAAATGGGATCCCATGATGGATTGTCTCCTCTAATCTCCATATACACTTGTTGCGCAAATTCAAAGAAATTTTCCATGTATTTCACATCATGATAAACACACTTCAGTTTGTTAATAGAACCTAACCTGCCAGACTAATCTGACTCCTCCAGGGATTTTTGGCAGTGACAATGTTATCTCCCTCTGCTTGCTTAGTGTTCTTGGTGCGGAATTTTTTTCCTTATTTTTCTTCTGTCTTATTGATGGCCCTTTCATGTCTAGTTGGTTCTCTTCCTCATATTCTTATGTGTATGAATTTGACTTGTTTGTGATATCCTCCATCTGTACTTGTTCCTCTGACTTCTACACTAGCTCTGCTACACTGCGCTACACTTCTTCAACCTATTCTATGGGATGATCATAATACATCCTTTCATCATATTTCTGAATAAGATTTACTTGTGGTTTTTCTATGCCTAATGCAATTTGATGTATGGGGTTCTCCTCTATGCTAGGGTTTCGTGTTTCATCCTGCAAGTCAACATCCATTTCCTTTGTTGCCAGAACCTACTCCTCTACAATCACGGGACTAACTAATTCGATGAATGGAGATGGGATTTCATCCACATACACCAATTTTTATGGATGATTTAAGTTTAATCCTTCAACTACTATGTGTTTTCCTTGCAATCCGACTACAAGATCCAAACTTTGGTGGCCCCATTCTACTAAATTCGAACAGGGTTGCTCTGAATCTTCCCTAAACACCTCAAAATAACTTGCATGCATTGAGTTCTTATCCTTATTTATCATTTTCACAAAGTCATAATGAGTCTTATTGTTCACGTTTTCTTTCTTTATAAGTCATGTCATAAATGCTCTATTGCATCATACTTTTCTGGTCACCGCCTTTTCCTTTTTCCAGCTACTTTTCCTGCCCGACAACATTTCTTTGGCTCACATTGTATTCCTATTCTACCATACCAATTTATGTCTACTTCATGCTGTATTATCTAACTGCTTGTCTACCACTTATCCATCTACTGCATCCTTTTGTATTTGTCTCAAATTTCCAATTTTTTTTCTTCTTTTTCTCTTTTAACTCCTACTATATACACTATGTACAATTCTAATTTTCCGTGCTGCAACTGCTAAGGGTTACTGGGTCGACTGTACCTATACAATTTAATTCCACCACCATTTACTAATCCTTGAATCTCTTTACCTACTAGATCTTGTAACTGCACAACACCTCCATCTGTGATAGACTTTATCTCATATGGACCTAGCCAATGCATCTTGAATTTCCTTGGGTGCTGCAAGTATTTTCTATCATAGAGAAGAACTATATCTCCTTCCTTAATTATTTTCTTCTTAATGTGTCTATCATGCCAATATTTGTCCTTTTCCTTCTATACTTCTTGATGGAAACTGACCATAATCTTGTCTTCTTCTAGTTCCATGAGTTGAGCCAATATTTCTTGATTTTCTCCTCTTTTTGTCATATTTGTAATGGCTGCAATGAAAAAACTAGATATCAAATACTCTAAAGGGACTAATTCTTCCTGACCATACAAAAATATAAAAGGTGTCTGCCATGTGATCTTCTTGCATGTGGTTTTATAAACCCATAATACTACTGGTATCTTCAGATCCCAATCATACATGTTCACATTACAAATTTTGGTTAAGGGATTCTCCAATATCTTATTAAATGCTTCCACTATTCCATTATCTTGAGGATGGTATGGAGTAATCTTCTGATGGTGTATCTCAAATTCTTCAGTCATTTCCTGGATAATACTATTGATAAAATGAGTTCCCCGATCCCTCATCAGAATTATAGGGCATCCAAATCTTGTAATACTTGTTCAAACAACAAGTGCGTTGTATTTTTTGCGCTGCAATCTTTTACTGTTGATGCTTCAACCCATCTGGTTAGATATTGTATCATTGTAATGATGTATCTTGCTCCTGATCTCCTGGATGGTGGATTGATTGGTCCTACAAAGTCTACTGCCCATTTATCAAACACTTTAAAAGTTACATGAGGTTTTAATGGCATCTCATCCTTCCTGGATGGCTTTCCGACCTTTTGATAGAAATCACAATTCTTGTTAATTTTTCAAAATCCCAACCCAGTTTCAGTCTCGCTGATTTTTCAGTCAAATTTAAATGCCAAACTCAGTTTCAGCACTGTTTTAGCATATGTTACATCCTGGTGTTTCAGCATATACGCAGCCTGGTGTTTCATCATATACTCAGCCAGGTGTTTCAGCTTATGCTACAGCCTGGTGTTTCAGCATAAGCTACAGCCTGGTGTTTCAACATATACTCAGCCTGGTGTTTCAGCATATACTCTGCCTGGTGTTTCAGCTTATGCTACAACCTGGTGTTTCAGCATAAGCTACAGCCTGGTGTTTCAGCATCTGCTCACAGCGGTGTTTCAGCTTCTAAAAAACTTAACAGAAAATAAATTTCAGAACTGAAAATAAATTTCAGAACTGAAACATGAGGATTATGAACACCGTTTTCAACGCAGAAATAAAATATTAGCAATATTCAAAACTCAGAAAATATAGACACANAACCAGTGAGAGAGGGATTTGTATTATTTATGAGCTTCTGAGAAATTCTTTTACAGCATATTCATCTTCAGATATTTACACAAACTTATCTGGACATTCCTATAGCTTTGCTCCACAATTTTTGAACCAGAAATTCGTACAACTGTACGGAAATTAATGCTGTACGGACTGTCAAGAAATTTGTGCCAAAACTCTGCTAAGATTGTACGGGCTGTACAGAAATACACTCAGAAATATATTACAACAGTTACCTCAATTTCTGTGCCAACAAATGTTGTATGGCAGCCTTGGAATGCATGCCAATACTCTCAGAAATTGCAGCTGCTGTCCTCCTCAATTT
>ML805756.1:35498-65290 GCA_009831015.1 Picea engelmannii
CACAATGTTGTATTACTTTGGGGAAAATCCTATACTCAAAAATTCAATAATATCAACAAAGTATTCATCAACAATCTGCACTAAAAAGAGTTGTGCATTAGGAAAATTGTCCTCCAAGCTTCTTGGTTCCTCTCCATTAGTTATCCTAGAAATATGATCTGACCTTTCTCTTTTTGTTGTATTGTAATTCTATATTATTGGTCTGGGATATGGTCGTAAATGAATTTTTATTTCTCCAAGTTCTCCTGCTACCCATTTCATTTCTGAAAATTTCGCTGGAAACAGATCACTATATTCACGTAGTAATTCTGTTATTCTTTCCACTGTCTGGTTATCCAAATAGTCACCAATACTTGCAATCTTTGGATTCTCTTCTATTCCAATATAAAATTTCTTTATATTCAATGGTGCCACAAATTCTTCTAACTATAACTTTGTACCTTATACTTCTCTTTCCCCTTCAACTTCTGTTATCTGAATATTGGGCGGGTTTTCTTCTGCTGGGTCATCTTCTGCGACGTGGTAATAATGTAGCAATTGCATGACTATTTTCCTATTTTGATTTTGATAGGATATTACAATTTCAACTTCAGGTTCTTCAAAGATATTTTTTTTACCAACTTCATTTTTATATCTATCATTGGATTCTCATGTTTAAAAGCAAACACGATCACAAAGTTCTGTTGCAAATCTTCCCACTTTGTAGTTCCTCTGCATAGTTCCAATTTTGTATACCAATTTCTCGAGATTCCTTCTAATGTATGAATGAAGTGACATGACCATTCCTCTGGTGGTACCAATATCCATTGATTTATGTATATTTCTACATGTTCTTTGGGTTTTCCAATTCCATCATATTTCTGCATATATTTATTCTCCCGTTCTGTGCTAAATTTGATGTGCAGTAATCTTTTGCATTGATACCAATCATTGATGTTTTCTTTGTAAGTACCCCACCATCGTGCAAATGTTTCTTTCAAAGAAATATCCAAAACCAAATAACCTCTAATTTTCCAATACTTCTAACTCAAACCTTCCTAAGAATTCTTCCAAATCATTTTGACCATAAAAAGTGGGAGGTTCTCTTACCTCTATGCAACCCATATTAGTGCATGCGTCATTCTTGCACATCTTCTGGTAGATATCTCATGTAAGCATGGTTTCCAATTCTCCAGTCATCTATCATAATTTGAAGCACAATAACTAATGCTTCTCCAACTAAGCATTCCATCTACTATTGGATTAATGCAATATTCCTCACGTGTAGTAGTTCTATAAAACTGATTTATCTCCTCTGGGATAAATTTGTCTATCGTTGGTTCAACATATCTTCCACCTTCTGAAGGATCTAATGGTGCTATAACTCTATATTCTCTCGATTCAAAAATAATTTTCCTAGTCTTCAAGTTGATGATATCTTGATTATTAAATGCCCAATCCAGTCCCAACAATGTTGGATAAGGTGTAGTGTTGTCCACTATATCAATTACCTCAAAGTATGACATAGTGAACACACCATCTAAATCCACTGGTACACCTTTCAATCGACCAATTGGTATTAATCTATTTTGTTTTTCTAGTTTCAATTGAATAGATGAATATCCCAGTGTAGGTTCCCCCATGGATTCCCATGTCTTCTTAGGAAGAACATTTACTTCATATCCCAAATATAAAATTATGTCACCCATGTTAAAGTCTCCAATATTTGCATTCAATATGAATTCCCTATTTGTTCTTGTCTTCCTATGGACATGATTTTCTGTCTTTTGTTCTAGTTTTATCTCTTGTCCAAAATTACACTTTTCTAATATACTTTGTAATACTTTTAGAGATGTTTTATCAATTAATGACTTCAAGAAAGACACGATAAAGTTTCTTAGATTAATTGCTTTGAAGACTGATCTCTGCTAGTCTGATAAAATAGATGAGGCATATCATATACTGTTCCATCATATCCTAGTTGTGCCTTTGAAGTCGAAGTAATATTATCCTGGAAAATCTCTTGTCTGGCCTGCTTGAATGTCTCCTTTTCCTTGCGTGAATAAAAATATTGTTCTAGTGTTGTATTCTTTCTAACCCAATGGTGTTGGTTCTGATTCTGATTCATTGCATATGCTCCTATTTTGGTTCCTCCTCGAGTAACTATATTGATATTTTTCCCACCATCTCTAGTTTCTGTGGAAATCCATTGAACATTCTATTTATTATTATTCCTTTTTTCTTGTATCTTTGTCAGAAGTGTAGGACAATGTTGGCCCTTGACCAATTTTTGGAGAACCTTGGTAACGTTTGACCAATTTTGGGACTTCGATAGGTTGGTCTAAGGTGGAGTGAAAGGCGAAGAAGAGATCGTGGGATCTCAGCCCCTTCTTAGGGAATTTTGGGTTTAGGGTTTAAGTAACGTGTATGGGATGTTGTCCCATGGGTTTACCCATGTTTAGGCCTTTTTGTAATGTATAAATAGAAAACTAGCTGATGTAAGTAAGAGATACCTAGGTGTGTAATGTGGCTGGTGAGATAAGTGCGAAAAGTTGTGGATGCTTCATGCATATTGTGTGTTAATAACTTGCAGAGATAAGTGCAAGTAATTGTAATAAGCTTGTGTGCATATTGTAAGAAGGATTTGTGCTTAAACTTAGCTCGAGGAAGGAGGATCTGGTGAGGTGTGCATAGATCTCCTGTCCTATACGGAGTGGGTTCTTGAGGCTCTGTGCTTGTAGAAGATTCAAAGAAGACAATAAAGAGGAGAAGAGTTGGTGGACGTAGCCCCATACTGGGATGAACCACGTATATCCTATGTTGTGGTTTCTTTGTGCATTATAGTTGTTATGTTATTGATGTGATTTATGCTTAGTGTATTGATGTATGTTAGATGCATTTGATATAGTATCTTAGTGCTTAATAATGTGAATGAATTCTAGATATGATCTATTTCTACATGCTAAGTGCTTGGATGTATTAGATCTTGTTGAATACTGCGTTTCTCTGTAACTAGGGTTCTAACCTGCAATGTGAATAAGAGTTAAATATTGATAAATGTTAACTGCTAGGTGCTCTGTTAAGTGCTGTAATCACATATCTGTGTCCCAGCTAGGTTGTAGACACTTGAGTCCTGTAACCACCCCTGCATCTACCTCGGGTGAGACTTCATCTTCTTTGCAGGTGTTTTCGAAAGGGTCAGTATTTAGGGTTTTTTTGGTGTGCTGTTGAAGTGTTGAACCATGGGTCTTCCCCTGTGCCAACAAATGGTTCCATTGACAAGACCTGAAATTGTGATTTCTAGGAACTGAAGAAAAGAAATATCTGTGCGTAGATCTGCTGCTTTAGTGCGCACTATTCTACTTGACTACGAAGCTCTGTGCTAAGAAAGGAATCAGATCCGAAGAAAAGAGGTAAGATCCTAAATCTTTGTGCTTTGAGAAAGGTAAGATAAGTGAAAATTTTTGTTTCGAAAGAATGGATCTGGCTATGTCTAATAGATTTTTTCCTAGTCTGAAAACTAGGGCACAACTAGAAGAAAGAAGATTGGATATGAATAGATGTGATAAGAATAGTGAAAGATATGTTATTCCTATACATAGAAAGAATGTTTGGACTAACAAATGGATGCAGGATCCTAGAAAGAATTTTTTGCAGGTTAGTTACTGTGATCCCAGTGCAGAGTAAAAGAAAGGTTGGGGGTCATTTAAAATAAAGAGAGGATTAACTCTTTGCTATAGTTGCAGAAGACCGAGACATGTTGCTAAGGAATGACCTGGTAGAGGTCCTAGTTGTCTTTGTTGTAAATCTATGGACATGAAGTTTTGGATTGCCCTAGAATGATTGCTAAAGTTGAAAAGATGAATATGAGACAAGAAAACCATGAGACAATCCAAGAAACTAAGGATATGATAGAACCCTAGAAAGAATTAGAGATCATATTATTACAGATGAAATAAACCCTGAATGATCATAAAGATATCAACTTATCAGAGATCTTAAAAGAGAAGGAGCACATCGAAACAAGAATAAGAGACTTCGACATAGACTGTGTTCTGGATGAGGAAACCTAGATGAATATCATGATAGAGAGAACTTGGGAAATTTTGGGAAAGCCTGCTATGGTTCCTTCATTGGGAGGAATAGGATTATTTAGAGGAAAGCTGATAAACCTATGTGGAAGACTTACCCAAACAACTATGAGTGCTCATGGAACTTCGACAGAGGAAGAATTTGAGATCGTTAAATTTGTTGAGAACAAGCCCCCTTTTTCTATTTTGCTAGGAAAAACCTGGATTGAGAAAGATCATATACTAAGGAAACACAAAGAGGAGGATCTAGAAAAAAAAAAGCAAGAACTAAGAGATTTCATGGCTAGGAGAATAACGCACTTATTGGAAGAACAAGAGGAACAATCGAAGCTACTAAGGACCAGAGATCTGGATGTCAAAGTTGAAAGAACACATGAAGATTGGAAACACTTGTCTATACAAGAGAGTAGAGAACCTACCCAAGAAAGAGAAGAATTATTACCCTTGAACCCTATGAAAGACCATCCACAATGCAAAGTTACTATGCAAAGAGGAGATAAGAACAATAATGGAAAGAGGAAACCCGTGACTCAGATTACAGGAAAGAAAGCCAGAAAGCTTAACAAGAAGAAAGCAAAGTTAGAAAAGTTATAGGAAGTTCCAGGGAGGACTTCACAGAAGGAAGGTTTGAAGAAATGGAGCTTTGCCGGGATATAAGAACAACGAATATTGGAACTTCACCATGACGAAGAAATATGACCTTTGGAGGTGTCTTGACCGTTAGCTTGACGCTCCAGAATGACTCGAACCGAATTTATGACCAGAAAGATCGCGATTAGACTGTTGGGACCACACCATAACAGATGGAATTGCATTGATTGAGCTGATCCTACCCGTTGGAGGAGTCCTTTACGACATTGTCTATTTATCCCATTGTGCGTTGCACCGAGAACGCTTTTTCCAATTGTGATTATTCGATCCCACAGACAAATAATTTATTTCGCGCAATGCCTATTGAGAGCTCGCCATCTGTTCTGTTATCGTGATTGTTTGTTCACTGACCTACGATACCTGATCTCGAGTGTTCATGTTGGGTGACTTCAATGAAGTAGAGAAATTCGTCGAAGAGATCCTCATAGACCTCATGACTGAGAAGGTCATGTCTACAGGATTCGAAGCCTCGTTGATGAGAGGAGTGCAAGCATCCCCATTGATTTCTGGTGGATCTCGACCATCTCGAGCTGCGATAGAGAAATGAACCAAGCATCGTGATGACTTGGTGAATGAGAAGCTCATCCCATCTATCCTACCCAATTATATCCCGCCTCAGGCTAGCACAGAGAGTTGTGACAGTGTCTTAAGGGACTTAGACTACACCTTGATCACTACGTACCTCCCAAAGGGGATACGCGCAGTTGGACTGCAGTGAGGACAAATCATGACATTGAAGATCAGTGACTTCAAATTGGGAGATCACAAGAACCATGGAATGATTTCCCCACACAAGTACTTAACCAAGACCAAAGGGAAGAAGTCGAAGATCATCCCCCAACCGTGGACTATGGACATCATGAGGTCCATTATCCTGAACGTGATGAAGATACCCCACTTTGGAAGGCATCAGGAGGTTAACGCATGCATTAAAATCCTATTGTCTTTCTTCCATGGCAGTTATCTATGGCTAGATAAACTCATCACTGTAGATCTGACGCCGATCCATCGGATCACTGGGTTAAGAATGAAAGGACCAGAACCACAAGAATTTTATCCAGGGAAGGATGCAGATCGTGCCCTGGCGCAAAAAATTAAAGATACCTATGGTGATGTGGAAAAGGGGAAGAGAGTCTACAAGGTAGCCTCCATTTAGAAAGGCGCAATTCGCCTAGCCTGTCAGTTGATCGCTGGTAATCTAGTAAGGAAGGGTTTGTTGTTGACCTCATGGGAAAATGCATGGAAGGGATACAAATGAAATGGGCGAGCTACCTCGTCAACCAATTAAAGAAAGACTGTCGCGTAGCTCAAGATCAAGGCTACGAGTTCCACTTTAGTTGGATGTTGATCCTCATCGCTTTAATTTCTTCGGAAATGCTAGAAGGTGTGACCTTCCCTGAGATTAATCCATCATAACCCTTAACTTTGAAGTTCACCACACTCTGGTATTCGAGCGACATGGCGAAACAATGTCAGTCAAATGCGGTGTTCCACACTTACTACCTACAGTTAAAAAGGGATATTGAGTCTTTCCCTCGGATGATGTTGAACACCCTGCATAGGTTCAAACCATTTGTGAAGTTTCGCGCAGATAGACATTTTATTTATATTACTGCACATGGAGATGAACACAAAGAAGAGCTACAGAGTTACTATAAACTCGCAGAGGAGGACATGGAAGAAATCACTAAAGAATGGCCTGCATAGTTCCTTAAACTAGTCGACTAGGAAAAACTATCCAACCCTGACCTCATCGGAAGTTTGGTGGTTACTCGCGAAGAGTATGATGCACCCAACAGTAGAAGAAGGAAGAAAAAGGAAGAGGTACATGACCTGAACAACACATCAGAAGAGATTGCTCCAGACTCACTTGGAGGGGGAGGTGATGATGAAGTAGACAAAGAATAAGATAAAGGAGAAGAAGACAAGCAAAAACAAGGTGAAGTAACATCACCTAGGGACCCTATTGATGAAGCTGAGACCTCCAAGAAAAGAAAGGTTCCCCCCATGAAACCTACATCGTGGAATAAGTACAAAGCTACTAAACCACAAATGCAGACTGTGTTCACGATGGATGACATAGATTTCATCATCGTCGTTGTCTCAGATACCTTAGAAGATATCTTACAGTGCAATGAAGCCAAACAAGAGACCGTGTATGAAAGATTTGAAGCATAGTTGAAAGGGGTATGACAAGCCCTCTACTCCAGCCACACAATGTCTACTGTACCCCTATCATCGGAAGGAACAAATTTGGGAGATGAGCCTGCCTAACTATGCCGAATAGCAGATGCGACTGAAGCTCGCCTTTGTCATGTTCAGGAAGAAAAAGAATAGGCCACAGAGGCCTTAAAGCAAGAAAAGGTGGAATACAGAGAACAATGTCGGGTTGCGTAACATGAAAAAGATGACATCCAAGCCAATTTTGCAAAGGATAGAGCGCAAATCCATAAGGATAAGGAACAATTGCTCACAGAGAAGATTTGAGTTAAAGAGGCATTCACTAGAGAACTTCTCTCTATGACGGGACTAGAACAGATGGAAGAAGACCCAGTGGAAAGCAAAGTAGGGAATTTTTCTGAAGCCATTCAACAGCTCCAACAGAGGATAGAAAAACTGGAGTTACAAGCAGTGCCAAGCACTCTGCAGGAAGTGTGAGACCAGAGAGAAGAAACTTCCCGAAGCACAGTCTAGAGAATCAAGGCATTGGCCTTAGAATGTAAACAACTCAGTAGTCAAAGTGCGTAGACTTACGAGTGCCTTGCAGAGGACCCTAAACTAAGGACACTAGAGTCACATCTTTAGGAGGCTAAGCAACAAGTAGAAATGGTACAATCATAATTGAAGCCACTACCAATGACCGAGAGGATGAAATGATCCCAGGAATAACACATAGTTCAACAACAAGTCCATGCCATACATAGTAAGGTCATGGAAGTGACCCAATGATTCCAGCCAATACATGATGCAATTTACATACTTTTCGAGGAGATTGAAGGACAAGGTGCAGAATTGGAACAAATGGTCACCAGAGTGGAACAACACTTGGAAGGACCTGTGACGGAGAAGGTTACTCAAGAGTTCACCGAGCAGGAGGCTCTAGTGAAGAAATAGGTTGAAGCAACTCGAGCCAAGATCAAGGCATTTGAAGCATAGTTTCCCATATCAGAGTGACTCGGGACGAGTCACGAGTGAGTGTTGGGGGCCTGTTGGCCCTTGACCAAGTTTTGGAGAACCTTGGTCACGTTTGACCAATTTTGGGACTTCGACAGGCTAGTTGAAGGCGGAGCGTAAGGAAAAGTGGAGATCATGGGATATCAACCCCTTCTTAGGGTATTTTTGGGTTTAGGGTTTATTTAATGGGTATGGGATGTCGACCCATGGTTTTACCCATGTTTAGGCCCTTTTGTAATGTATAAATAGAAAAATAGGCAATGTAAGTAAGAGAGACCTAGGTGTGTAATGTGGCTGGTGATCAAAGTGAAAACAGTTGTGGATGCTTCATGCATACTATGTATTAAGAAATTGCATAGCTAAGTGCAAGTGATTGTAAGAAGCTTCTGTGAAGATTGTAAGAAGGCTTTGTGCTTAAACCTAGCTTAGGGAAGGAGGATCTGGCGAGGTGCACCCATATCTCCTATTCTATGCAGAGTGGGTTCTTGAGGCTTTGTGCTTGTAGACTATTGAAATAAGACAATAAAGAAGAGAAGAGTTGGTGGACGTAGCCCCACACTGGGGTGAACCACATATATCTTGTGTTGTGGTTTCTTTGTGCATTATAGTTGTTATGTTATTGATGTGATTTATGCTTAGTGCAATGATGTATGTTAGATGCATTTGATATAGTAGCTTAGTGCTTAGTAATGTAAATGAATTCTAGATCTGATCTATTTCTATATGCTAAGTGCTTGGATGTATTAGATCTTGTTGAATACTGCGTTGCTTTGTAACTAGGGTTCTAACTTGCGATGTGAATAAGAGCTAAATACTGATAAATGTTAACTGCTAAGTGCTCTATTAAGTGCTATAATCACATATCTGTGTCCCAGCTAGCTTGTAGACACTTGAGTCGTGCAACCACCCCTGCCTCTACCTCGGGTGAGACTTCATCTTCTTCGTAGGTGTTGCCGAAAGTGTCGGTATTTAGGGTTTTTTTGGTGCACTGTTGAAGCGTTGAACCCTAGGTCTGCCCTTGTGCCAACAAACAACCTTCTTTATTATGATCTGCTGCACAACATTAATTTCTTGTCACTGGTGGTGTTATCACTCTGTAATTTCTTAAGGATGTGAAATAAAATACAAAGGTAACCATAAAACCGCTTTGGAAGATGGGATCTAGCCCTGCCAGATTCAGAGAGGGATCTCTCTGTAAGATTTAGATTTTTTATACTAAAATATTAGGCTAGTTATGATAGTTGAGGATTTGTTCGTTTGATTTGAAATGTTTGGTTGGAACAGTGAATATGGGCCATTGGGAAAATGGAGTCACAATTTTGAATTGATCAAATAAAAGGTTTAACATGCTAATATTGTAGGGCAGGACAGGAAAATTCACTAGATCCTCAAAGATTTAAGGTATGGAGGAGATGAAAAGGTCTAGAAATCCAATAAAAAATAGAGCAATAAAGAATTTTGATTTGATCCTGGAAGAAAATTGGGCCAAGGCTAAAAAATAAATTGAAACTCATCAACAAAATATTAAGTGTTGGTTTGATAAGAAATATGCTAGTGAGAAATAATTCCAAGTTGGGGATTTAGTCCTCAAATGGGACAAGCCACATGAAGATAAAGGGAAGCATTTGAAATTCCAAAATTTATGGCTTGGGCCCTACATTATCAAAGAGAAGATTGGTTAGGGTACTTATCGGTTACAAATTGTTCAAGGGGAAGCTGACCTCCTCCCCCTTAATGGCCAAATTCGCAAGCACTAAATTAGCTAGTCTTCATGGAAGCTCCTCCCTTGTATATAAATAAATGTCCAATTTTCACTTTTATTTCCTGCTCATTTTTTACTTTGTTTTCTGTTTGTTTTTCAACATTTTCTAGTTTGTTCAATTTTCAATCTTTTTTTGTTTTTCTCCTTAAAAAAATGCCATCCTGGGTTTCTCAAAATTTTCATAGCTTACTATTGTATATGCTTCTAAATTGTAGCACATGTGGTGCCAATAGCCTAATAACTCTGTGACCTAGCTTCCAGACACATCCTATCCTTAATTGTATAACTTTGTTATGCATCACTCCAAGTTAGATCTAGTAGAGGAACATAGCTCATCGATATATGATCATTGCACATCTAAATGTAACAAAGTGAGGAAACAAGGATCCTACCTAAGAAAAAAGTTGTATATTGTCTGGACTAAAAGAAAATGGTTAGGGAAGAGACATTTGTATTATTCTAGATAACATTACTTAGGGAGTTTTCTCATCTATAATCGAGTTATCATAGGTGTCATCCCTAGTGCCTTTAAAGGAAAACTAGAATTCCCCCATCCACCTCTCTCTAAGCATAAGATAATTAAATTTAAAAGGAAAAGGCTTGGGGAAAGACATTCCATATAACATGGGACATTCAAGTATATCCTTCAGGTCTATGGACATGTTGAGCACTCAACACACCCTAAAAGTTTTGTGAAAATTTTCTCTTTTGGGTACCACTTTTTTTATTTTAATTTTTTAATTTTTTTTGAATTGATTTAGTTGCGTAGGGATCAATAAGTTTTTGTTGCTATGTTTATCATTGATATTGGTTTGGATTTGTTGAATAGATTGAATTCTCCTCTAAAGTAGACTTAGCATTTTTAACTAAGTATACACAGCTAAAATTTTGATCCATGCACCTATTATCAGCATCGACATGATTTGCACAGTAAAATTGACCACACAACAATGACAAGCACCGATCATCAATCATCGATGTATCATAAAGATCAGGAGAATGGAAGATTGGGTGAGTTTATCACTGATTATATCTTGTGAATAAGTTGTCAAAATCTCGTCGATACACCATCAACATTGGGGAAGTACGGAAAGGAAAATGCTAACATCGACACACCTAAGGAACCTCCAATCACCGATCACCGATACATTGTTTGGGGTCAATGATATCCAAAGAAAACCTTAAATTGCAGAAATTTTTACTTCAACACAACGTCGATCACTGATTGGTAATACATTTTCGGCATCAACAAACTCCGAGGGATGAAATCACAAAATAATGACCATAGAGACTCGTTGAACGCCAATCCTTGAAATGTTATAAGCATTGATAGGATAGGATGAGGTTCCTAGGGCCATTTCTAAAGAAAATCCCCGATGCTAAAGAAATGTTTTAATGGAGAATCCAAAATCAAATGCCATGTGTCATGGTCTCCCTTCTAGGTCAACATTTCCATGTCAACACTGTATGACAGCCCGGGTCGACATCAGAGATTTTTCTAGAAAAGGTATTAACGAATGTTGTCTAAGAAAAATGTCAATGCTGATCCACTTGTTTAAACCGACATAATGATAGGACATCGACAATATGATGGGATACCTTCGGTGAAAAATAATATCAAATTTTTGTTATTTCATAGGCCAATTAATGCTTTGATCAAAACACGTTACTATCCCACACTTTGACCAAATAATAGGAGTTTGAAACCACCGATGAACTATGACATACCCCGCTCTTGCGTCGCTAGCCTACGATTGCATTTAATCCTGATCATGATTCAGATCTTGGTGATGGATTGCGCAGACCGCATTTACACCCTGAATTCAATAACTGATGTGACAAGGTAAGTATGCTATATGTTTAAATTGTAAATACATATTTGAATGCAACATTATATACACAAGTCTTTCATTCTTGGAGCATTCGAAGGCGTGAGAGAGAATTTCAAGAGCTCACAGTCGATTTTCAAAATTCTAAACCAGGTTAAGCTTGTGCGAAGAGGAGGTATGAATCGTCTGTATCATTTCAACAGTTGAAATTGTCTAGATTTTAGTATCATTTTTGTAAGTCAATATCTCATTCTGTTCTTTTTGTAAGAAAAATGCCTCCAAGGAATCCAACAACTAGGTGCTCATCGAGAGAAAAAACACTGAAAGAAGAAGAGGTCATTGAAGGATCTTCACCCGATGTTTCTAGAAAACTTGATTTTTCCACTAAAGTGGAACCAGTCATCCACATGTCTACCAAAAGGGAGTTTTCCCATCCTCTTGCATTCAACGACATAGAGGCAAGCACTGGATCAAAAGTAGTGCTCCCGCGGTGGGTATATTTTCTTAACTGAATCAACCGGGAAGATTACCTGGAGTTTATACCACACAGTGAACCAAACGTTAGAATGCTTGATGACCTAGTATTCCCAAACATTCGATGATCATGCCTACACATGGTATCCTGTCAAACCCTGATCTTACCTTGCATTGAGACCCTGGGGTGGATAATTGACCACACAGATGCGACATAATGCATGGTCAATGATGAAAATGGTGGATGTGTTGGAGTTTTTCTCCCAATAGAGGTCCATAAATAATACAAACTTAGAGACCCAGAGGAAAGATTAAATACTGATTTTGTGGTAAAATTTTATGAGTTCCATGACACTAGCAGGTTGATGGCCTCATGGTGGAAAGAAGATAGGAAGTTTACAAACACGAGCAACGAATGGTACGGTACTACCAATATCAAAGAGCCATATATTTATTTGATGGATCTGATTTTCTGATTATACGTGGAAAGGGATTGCGCCAAGTTTTCAGAAGCATGGATTCCCCTGACATACACTATGGCAATCTCCAAAAGAAACTTCAACTGGGGAGAGATCATTTCAAAAAAATTGAGCACCAACATATTGCAAGCCCGGACACCAAAGGATGGATAAACACCATCTTTTCACATGGTGTCATACTTATTGGACGTGATCTGTGTAAGGAACGTCTTCTCAGGCATGAATCTGAGCTGGCATGTTGCGAAGCTACCTGTGCATGTATATTTCAGCATTATGTGGGAGAATAGGTACAAGAAATCGTACTCCCTCATACGCGATGAATTTAGAGCTCGAGTATATTTCATTCTTTTTAAGAAAGAATGCCCAAGGATTACAAAAACAACCAAGAAAATGATTTCAAAAGTAGGCCACTAGTGCCTGGAAGAAACCACCACTTATATTAGAGTGTTTGGGGCTATTGGTGCACCACATTTACTCTCCACTCATGTCCCAAACAGGCTCATTGTGGGAGAAATATGTTATCAAATCATTCTTAAAGGCTATAATGCCACTCTGGTAAAGGAAAAAAAGAGAGCGTTCATACCCTATGGCTTTCATATAGGGTTTTACATGGTAAAATATATTGTACAAGAAAAACAAGAGGGTTTGAGCTAGTTGGAGTATAGATTCCTCACATGCCGATTTCACAAACATGACTCAAGGGGCCTAGTATCCCAACATGCATCACAGGTATCTTCCTACTAGTTGTATGCCCATGATAAGTTTGAAGACAAAGTATTTACAGAGGGTGCTCAAGACCGGGAGGAGGTGCTCTAGAGAAAGGCTAACCCCAATATGGCGAGATTTAAAGAGATGAAAATGGATGAGAAGTTTGAAACGATAGAACATAGATCTCAAGAAGCCCTCAGGGTTAGGGAAGAAAACATAATAGTAGAAGCCACAAAGGCACAAAGGAGAGGGAGGTTGTTGCTAGAAGAATCCCAAAGGGTCATACAAATGTTATAAAATGACCCCCAACTTAACCCTTTGATAGAACCCTTAAGGTTCATCCTGGTCGACACAATCAATCTCAGAGAAGAGATAAATGGTTCAGAGAAAACTCCACTATAAGAGACCACTTATCCAAAAAACCAACCATTATGTCACAACATGCAAGGTCATCGGTTGTTTCTACAACACAACTGGGGGGAACAAGAGCATCAGGCAGGACAGATGTGCCCAATGTTTTCATATACCTAATTACCATTTATGACGATGAGGAAAGCTCAGGGGTTTCTCTCATAACTCCAATACCAATCACGGAGGAGGGAGAACTGGGGGAAACATATGCTCCAACTCTCAAATATTTGACCTCAATTCCACAAGAAGGAGACAATAAGGCTGGAAGCATTCTGGACACTTAATTTCTTGACCAATCGGGAATTCAACCTAAGAAGGACAACTCCAAGGATGAGTTGGGCTCTGGTGAAAAGAAGAAGAAACACATCAATCATAAATTGGAATATCAATAGTTGATCCTCAAGTAAATGCCAATCCTTTTCCCCTCTCCCCATCTAAATCTGAGACTCCACCAGCTAACGAACCCCAGCAGGAGTCCGAGTCACTGGGACATACAATTCCCCCTACTAAATAACTACAAGAGCCGGTCATAGAACATCTATATACGACAAGAATCCTAGGAAACACTTTGACCTGGGGATATCAACAGATTCCTGAGCCAATGGATGAGGTTGCCGATATACAAACAATCGCTTATGATAAAAAGAAGAAAGTTGTGATGAGAAGGACAACCAAGAAAAGAAGACTCATGCTTGATAACACACTCCTCATCACCATAGAAGAAACACTTATCAACAAAGAAAATGATAAGAAAACTGAGCTGATCGGGGGGGGGGAATGGATATAATTGATGCAACGTTGGACAGAGAAAAAATGGATGAAAAGGAATTAACAAACACAAAGAAGGAGCTAGATCATTTGCGCCATCTAGCAAAGTATTACCAGGATTTGACGTAGGCAGTAGTATTCCTGAGGAGTAAGTTTAGAGAAACATATGTGCAATTCATAAGAGAAAGAAATCTCTTCACCACATGCATATCCTATTTTCAAGAGGATTCCCTCATGAGGATGCAAACTTGTAAGGACGCACAAAGATGGTATGAAAAGGCACATCAAGTCCTAGAGCATATTGACTATATCAGTGCAGTACAGAAAGGATGAGACTTGGAAGTGCACAACATTCGAGTACTGATGGATAACAACATCTCCCAAATCAAGAAGGCAACTGACTAATGGGTGAGCACGGTCCAGAAACCTGAGTGGAAGATGCAAGAAAGGGGGGGAGAGTGTGAGAAAATTTGGGAGAAGATCAATCGAGATATGGAAAGCATTGACCTACCAGAGTTTGGTCCACCAAAATGTTTTTCCGATTTGCATGACATAGTCAAACAACATGTAGAGAAGGACTCGACATGTGAGGCATATATCTCATAGATTTCAAGTATGAATCCAGTTCAAGTAAAGAAGTTCGTGGAACACCCAATCGAAGCTTTTGTAGTCCTACAATACCTAAGTGTCCAGCTCATAAGGTGTAGAGAACGAGCAGTGGAGATAAAATAAGTATTCTCCGCACCAATGGATCAACATAGGTTTCCCTATGAAAACAATGTGAAGACCTTTTCTTCAAATAGGCGGAGTATGAAAGAAATCATCCACTGCAATAAAAAATCAGATGATCTCAAGAGAATGAGGAGATAAAGTCTTCCACGTGTTATTTTTGTTTTACTTTACACAATTTCTAGCAGTTATTTTTACCTTAGTGATTCTTTATAAATAGCGAGATCAACCTCATGCAAAGGGTTGATGGTTTTGGGAAATACCATTTTTTTTAGAATTGTAAAAGAATTATTTTTGCGTGACTTTTAATTAAGAAGTTTTGTTTAGAACCAAAGACAATTTTTTCATGTAAAGCGTCAATTTGATTGGATTGAGTAGGGATTGTTTCCGTCTTCGAGTTTGATAGTGCTATTGTATTGAGTAAGAGTTGTTGTATTTATTGTTAAGTTATCTTTCAATACTATAATAGATATTTCGTTCTATACGATGAAAATAAATCAATGTGTTGATATGTGATTGATAGTAGAGCTAAGAGAAATAATTTTCTTACAATCATCTTTGTTATGTATTTGTTTTCCTTTCTACAATTGTTATCTCAGTCAGTGATAGATGTCTACAAGTAAAAGTATTATTGCTAAGATTGGAATAGGTATGATTACCGTTGTCTGCACACTGAGGTATAAGGGTTATCCTAAGCTCAACATTCTTCAGTATTTAGTAATTTACCTTTATCAATTGGCTTATGCCATCATCCTTATATTAATTGGATTATTTAATAGTATAAAAATACAAAAAGAGAATCACTTAACCTGAAGGAGCAAATTTTCATAGAAATATACACCTGCCAGTCACCTATAAATCCCATCGATAAATCGGTCAGATCAAAGATCTGGAGAACCATTCCACTCATCAAGAACTTACGAGTCTAATTGGGCCTCCTAAGAGATTTTGGTTCCTACTGTTGAGTTAAAGGATTTCCGATCCCTCAACAGATTTGGCACTAGAAGGAGGGCCTGAATGAATGCATGGATAACAATATTTCTGATAATATATCCTGCATAACTTGTAGATTCAAAACAACCCACATGCATGGCTAGTAATTTTCAAGACAACCCACATACAAAGAGTACTCCATAAATGAGTAACTCACCTCAGCACGAGGAAGTAGAACACCTATTCCCTGAAATACCTTATGCTCTCCCCCACAAGGAGTTGAACCAGTTTATAAGAATCACAAGAGCTTACGCCCGATGAATTGGAGTGTTACCTTTATCTCCTTTACTTTATCATAGAAAACAACGAAGAAGAATAGTTGTTGACACCCTTGAACAAGTGTTTTTTCACATGATAGAAGACCTGATAGATTTTTCCCTTATTGAGATCGAACAACCCCTTAGTCTGATCCCTGAAACACCATCTGGTAACTACTCTGAACCTGATGATTTTGAATTTGACGAGGAAAGTTCTAAATTAGATCACTCAGCTTATGAATCGGAAGACATGGAGGATAATGACGACAACAATGAAGAAAGGGGAAATCAACTTGAAGATAATCAACCATGGTTGGCCAGAGATGCTCTGGTGGTCACAGGATGGGTGCATAACCTACCCCAACATCCAGTAAAATTACTCCCCAAATTTGACCCTGAAACCTCTTTATTGCTTGAGGACCATATCAAGAAGTTCATATTAGCTATAAGATTGATGAATGTACAACATGAGGATGTAGTGTGTAGGATTATACCTTTGAGAATTCAACCTCAACTTGGTATTTTAACTTTCCATTTGGATCCATAACTAGCTGGATGAAGTTTTAAAAAGATTTCTTAGACAAATTTGCAGAAGAAACCACCATAGGATATTTAATGGATGAATTTTCACTGCCACCATGAGTCCAAAAGAGAAGGTTAAATATTTCAACCAACAATTTACCACTATCCTGAACAAATTTCAACCCGAAGCTAAACCTACCCAGAAGTTGCATATTGAGGTATACGCTAACACTCTCCATGCTTCCATCTCCATGTTCGTAAAAAGGGTTGCCAAACATACCCTAGCCGAAAATTTTGAGGAAGCTAAAACGATTGAATTCCAAATGAAAGGATGCAAAAAAGGTCAGATCTCACTGATGAAGAAAGAAACCCAACCTCTACATAAGAGAGGACTTTTGTTAACAAGACCCCCAGTAAAAAAAACAGAACCAGGTCCTGATAAAGAAGGAGGAGATCTAGAAAAACTGCAGCGGATGATAAAAAAAATCTCCAACGAGATTGTGGATATGAAAAGGAGTGTTGGGGAGGGAAACAAAAATCAAATACCTTATAAACCCTTATTTAAAATAAATCCACCTTTCAAAGCTATAAAACCTCCCCCAACTAACCTAAACATTGACTTAGAAATTGTAACATCTAACTCTTTCTGCACGTACCACCAAGAGAATCATTCAGAAAGGGACTCCCCTCAATGGGTGCATGCTATGAATTTAATGGATAAATGATTCCTAGATGAATTCTCCCTAACTGAACAACCCATTGGCTCGGAAATAAACTCCATTGATCAGGAAAGTGATGATCCACTGGAAGAGAAAACCATGTTGTTATGGGATTCCAACCACCTAATTCCTTTCAACGATGCCAATGAAGTGAAGGAACCTCTTGTTGAAGTCCTAGCTGTGTAGACGCGAGGTAGAAGTCAACTGGTCCAAACTAATTCGACCACTACTCAGTGATCTAAAAGGAATGAAGTGACCGATCGCCCAAAACCTCTATTTTCTTCTCAAAATAATCCCACCAACATACACACACAAGAAGCTCCTAAGATATACTATAATGTAGTGGAGGACTTGAAGAAGATGAAGGATAATGTTTTTTCCATGGAAATGTGTAGGATTCCCCCAAAAAAGGATTTTCTATTACAGGCTTTAAAATCAATAGAAGCCCCTATGACAATCACTGACCTAGGTGAGGTCCCATCCCCCACGAACTTAAAAAATAAATTGAGTGTGAATGCTTTCTCTTTAGAAAAAATAGGAAATCCTTTTGTTCCTCCTTTCCTTTTAATGTTTGAAGTCTTTAACAAAAACCTACATAATTTCCTAGTCAATTTAGTGGCATCCTCCAATGTCATGCCATTATCAATCTGCAATAAATTGAATGCAACCCCACTCAAAAGTGATAAACACACGATACGACTAGATATGACTTAGGTGAAGGTTATTTGGGAACTTAAATATGTCATGATCATAATGGATACACACCCAATTTTTTTTCAAGTAATTGACATAATCGTAGTAGACATCCCAGAGGCCTATGGAATGTTACTTAGCCGATATTGGTCCAAGAAATTAAATGGATACTTTAGTATAGACTAGGCTCACCTCTTGTTTCCCTTAAAAGTAAATACAAACTTGATTAGGATCGATTGGGAAATATATCTCAAACAGACTGTTAACGATTTAGAAACTCTAAATGAACCCTCGTCGACAGATTACCCTGTGTTAGGAAACTACTCCTACGATTTTGATTTTGCCACTTTATCCCCTCTCTCGTCTGATGTGCCTCTCAGTCAAAACTCTGAAATGAAATTTCAAGTAAATCTACTGGAATCCGCAAAAGAAATCATCTTCTTTCAAGATCCTCTGTCGGGAGAAACAAACAAGGAAGATAAAGGTGAGAAAATAACTAGGCATGAAGATGTTACTAATTTTTCCTCACAAGTTTGGATGATGTACTTTGATGGGTCTAAATCACAAGAAGGGTTGGGAGCAAGATGTATTCTCATTGACCCAAAGGGTAAGAAAAACTTCTTATCCTACAGATTATAATTTGAATGCACCAATAACACTTATGAATATGAATCTCTAGTTCAAGGACTGAAGAAATCCATATAATTAAACATTAAGGAATTGAAAGTTTTTGGAGACATTGAAATTATCATTAGGAAAGTGAAGAATACTATCCATTTCAATTCACCTCACTTGATAAATTACTAGCAAGAGGTACACAACCTAATAGACAATTTTGAAGCCTTCAACATTACTGCTATTCCTAGGAAAAAAAATATTGTTACTGATTCCTTAGCCACCACAACCTCACGATTATCTCCTTTCGAAGATTATGAATCCTCTAGGTTCATAGTGGAACTACTCTACAAACCGCCAGTGCCTAACAACATTTCTAACTGGAAAGTCTTTGAAGGGGATGAATAGATTGTATATTTTCTGACTAACTGGGAGAATTTTAAGGATTTGGCCATTGATGACAAAATATTCTAGGAAATACTCATAGAATAAAATCTCCACAAACATAATAAGGGAACATATCACTATGATAATAAACCAAAGATTGACATGATACCGAAAGGGGTATCCAATTTGGAGAACCTTTTCGACCTAAGGGAAATATTTAGAGGGTCAAAGAATGAAAAAATAGGGAGCTCATGTCCTATATATGAGACTATAAACTTAGGAACCCATGAAAAACCCAAGAATGTAAATATAGGTAAACCAATGTCCAAAGAAGACACGAAAGATTATCTCAATCTTTTTAAAAAATATCAAGATGTATTTGCGTGGTCCTACTGATAATTAAAGACTTATGACACTCGCATTATCCAACACACAATCCCATTAAAATATGGAGTAAAACCCTTCCAAAAAAAGATTAGGAAGTACCACCCATATCTGGAACCTTTGATGTATAAAGAGCTAAAGAAATTGTTAGATGCCAATATTATCTTTCAGGATAGACACTCTGCCTTGGTAGCTAATTTGGTCCCTGTTGGAAAAAAATATGGGGAGATCCACCTATGTGTGGATTTCATAAACCTTAACAGAGAATCAGAAAAATAAAACTACCTAGTCCCACCCATGGAACAACTCCTACATATTATATCTAGCTCTGAATTTGTTTCCCTCCTATATGGTTTCTTAGGATATAACCAGGTCCTGGTTTTAGAAGATGATCGATTAAAAACTACCTTCTGAACCAAGTGGGGAGCCTTTTCTTATAAACGCATTCCCTTTGGGTTGATTAATGCAAGATAAACCTTCCAGAGGGCCATGGACGTAGCTTTTTGGGGATTGATTAACAAGTGTGTGGTAGTCTATTTATATGATGTAATGTCCCTGACCCTCAACCCTTATCGGGTAACGCTACCCAAAAAAACTTATCCTTTTCCAAATAGCTCTAATACCATTTCATGACATCCCCGACCCTTAGCCAACATGCTAGGACATGCCACCGAATAACCATTATGCCCTGATACCATTTATGAATTTATATGCATGCATATCTATCTAATGAAAATTAACAGCTATAACATTCTGTTCATACCATTATTCATGTGGAAATAATCATTACAAATATACTGACAATATATGCATACATACGACATATTCTAACCATACACATATTAATGCGGAAATAGCAATAATCCTACACATACAACATATACGATAAATCCAGACATTGCTTATCAATTATAACACATGTACAGGTGCACAACATACAATCAACATAGATTTAATACTTATATTTCAATAGATGACCACCAACTATGTGTAGACCTCCCAGCCTTAGACCACACTACTCATCATGCTCAACAGTGGGTCACCCCTGAGCTGGGACTAAACTCCACAGGGAAAGGGATTCCTAGGCTAGGTAAGGACAAAAGGAAGGTTGCACAGAACAACATAAAGGATTTTCTCCCAGGGCCAACTCACACTAACAACCTATAGGCTCTCATTCTCCACATGCTTGTCCCACCCCAAGAAGTGTGCCCCTTCTCTACTCAACAGTCCTTCGGCTACCCCTCTTCCCTTCCAAGGCTTCAACAACAAGCTGAACAAGAATTCTCTGAGAACTATAGCTGCAGTTGGGATCCCTCTGGGAAAACACTTCCCCAACAACCTCTCTCACCTGGAGGGAGTTGCTTGCAGACATGAAAACATGATTCTTTAGTCCACGGGCCTGACAACCCGCCTCTTCAAACTACAGTCCTGGAAACTTGCTTCTTCAATCCATCTCCTAAGCCAATTACAGAAAAGGTGATGGAAACAACAAATCTTAGTATATAACAGATGATGGTAGCAAACCACGCTCAGTCAAGGAACTACGTGGGATTTAACAAAAAACCGTTAAGGCATGATATGACTCAAGCAAGGTATAGGGTGTGTCGGCCTTCACAGCAGACACACATGATAACTCAAGTACAACTGTAGGATTCCAAAGGTGTGTGCTAGATAAAGAGGTGATGATGATGGATAAATGGTTCAATGCGTGAATCCCCGGTGAATCGGGAAGGGTGACAGACTTCTAGAGAATCGTAAGGGTTGTGAGGAAAATAGAAACTGGTCTAGCTGCAAGGATGAGGAGAAACAACCGAATGTGAAGAAAATCCCCAATGAGTTGGATTTCCAGCTATAACTTCATGCACCCCGGTCGACACCTGTCTTCTTGTAGCTGCATGATTTCCACTTAGGACTCGTTCCCTTTCCAGGAACTTACGGCAACACAACTTATGTCAGCTATAGCCTTTGGGAAATAATAATAAAATATTATTCCTTTAGAGGTAATCCCTCTATCTTAGCACCTAGTCCTAGACACTTATCCCCCTCCTTTACCCTACCTAGTGGAAATTAGTCCCCCATAACTCTTTCTTTGTGGTTGGTCTACACGTAACAGTGTAATTTTATTAATGATATATGCATTTGTATATACAAAAATTAGTCTCATGGCCTTCATAATATAGGCTCTCTAGCCTAATAAACATATAAATCTTCAGCTTATAAACACTTGGCTCAGTAGCCTATAAACATAATTACAATTCAGTAGGGGCTCAACCTTGGAATGTTACAATCCCCTCCCCTTATTTTTTCCCTGTCCCCAGTGCAACTTACTTACACAACAAAATCATGATTTCCAAAATCTTAAAAAGATGCGGGTATTCTTCCCACATAGAATCTTCATGCTCCCATGTTGCGTCCTCAGGACCGTACCAGGTCCACTGAACTTTTACAAGCCCTATGAATCGATTCAAGAGCTTCTTTATTTTCTAGTCCAGTATATGCACCGGATGCACCTGAAAAGTGCTTTCCTACTCCACCTGAATCACATTCCAATCAATAACATGATTATCATCAGGTACATATTTCTTAATCAATGACACATGAAATACATTATGTATATACATGCATGTAGGCAATACAAGCCTATATGCTACTAGACCAATCCTCTCTAGGATTTCAAATGAACCGCAATATAGAGGTTCCAAATTTGAACAATTTCCCAACTTCAAGGAGCTTTTGTTGGCCTTCACTCTCAGGAATACATGATCCCCTACTTTAAATTCCCTGTGAGTTCTATTCTTATCAGCATAATTTTTTTTCCTGTCTTGGGAAACCTTCAAATTCTTCTTAATCTTCAACATTTTTTATTCCATTTCCTTGAGAAACTCTAGCCCAACCACTTCCCTATCAGCTGGGTTATCCTAACTTACTCGGGTGTTTCACTTTCTGCCATAAAGTGATTCAAACAAGCTCATCTTCACTAATGCTTGATACCCATTATTGTAGGAAAATTCTACCAAGTGTATATAATCTTCCCATTTAGATGGTTTTTCCATCACATACATCCTTAGCATGTCCTCTATCACTTGGTTCATCCTTTCTATTTTCCCATCTGACTCAGGATGATAAGCAGTGATGAAGTTCAAATTTATTCCAAACCCTTTGAATAACCCCTTCCAGAACTTTGATGTAAACTTTGGGTCTCTGTCAGACACAATTTTCTTGGGTATGCCATGCAATTGTGCTACTTCCCTCATATATATATCAACAAAATTAGTTTCTTTATGAGTAGTCTTCATAGGAATGAAATGGTCATATTTAGTAAGCTTGTCCACCACCACCATGATTGCATCATGTTGCTTGCTTGTTCTGGGCAATCTTGTGATGAAATCCATTGTTACAACTTCCCATTTCCACTTAGGAATGGGTAATGGCTACAATAAACCAGCTGGGTGTCTATGCTCAGCCTTTACCCTTTGACATTCCAAACATTTGTCAATAAAATCAGCAATCTCCCTCTTCATGCGTGGCCAATAATATTGGCTTTTGACTGCTGAAATAAATTTATGATATCTTGGTTGTCTTGCATAAGGTACATTGTGCATTTCTTTTAAAATCACACTCCTCAATTCAGAATATTTTGGTACATAAAATCTGTTTCTATATAGGAGGATTCCATCAATTCCCAATTCATAATCCTCAACCTTCTACTGCATTTTACCTTGCTGTAATTTTGTTACCAATTCCATGTGATGCAAATTTGATTTTGCCACCTCTACAAATTTGTCTTTCAAATATGATTGGTACATGATAATGGTTGTAGCATGAGACTTATGCACTCTTCTACTAAGTGCATGAACCACTTTGTTCTCTTTCCCCTTGATATGCTTTATATGAAAGTCATATTCACTGAGAAACTCTAACAATATTCTTTTCCTGGCATTTAGAGTTGGCTGATCAAATAAATATTTCAGACCATTATGGTCTCTCCTCCACTCAAACCTCTTTCCCATGAGGTATTTCTTCTATTTCTTCAAAGCGTTCACTATGGCTTCCAACTTCAAATCATGAGTGGCATAGAGCCTTTCATGCTCCTTCAACTTCCTTGATTCATAACATACAACAAACCCATTTTGATTGAGGACTCCACCCAGTCCTTCTTTACATGCATCTGTGCATACAATGAAGTCTTCATTTGGATCTAAAATCCTCAGAATTGGATCACTGGTTAACAACTGCTTCAATTTCTAAAATCTTCTTTCACATTCTTCTGTCCATTGAAACTTCTTCCCCTTCCTTTGCAAGGAAGTGATGGGGTGAGATATTCTTGAAAAACCTGCAATGAACCTTTTGTAGTAGCCAGGTAGACCCATAAAGGACCTAAATTCTATCACATTCTTTGGTGCTGAACATTCTCTAATGTCTTCTATCTTCTCAGGATCCACTACTGTCCCATCCTTGGAAATGATATGCCCCAAGTAGTGAATTCTGTTTGATAAAATGAACACTTTCTCAATTTGGCATACAACTGGTGCTCCCTTATCACTTGCAACACCATCCTCAAATGATGCTCTTGCTCTTCTTCTGACTTGGAATACACAAGGATTTCATCCAAAAATACAATGACAAACTTGTCTAAATATTCTTGGAAAACACCGTTCATTAAGCACATGAAAAAAGTTGGTGCATTTGACAACCCAAATGGCACCACTGTGAACTCATAATGACCATGCCTTGTCCTAAAGGAGGTCTTGTTGATATCTTCCTCTTTAATCCTTACCTGATGGTATCCTGACTTGATATCTATCTTTGAAAATATCTTTGCATCCTTCAATTGATCAAAGAGATCATCAATCCTTGGTAAGGGATACTTGTTCTTTATAGTCACTTTATTCAACTGTCAGAAATCGATGCATAATCTCAATGTCCCATATTTCTTCTTTACGAACAATACTGGGTCACCCCAAGGTGACACACTTGGGAGTATATACCCCTTCTTCAGAAGTTCTTCAAGCTTCATTTGCAACTCCTTCATCTCTGGTGTACTCATTCTGTAAGGAGTCTTTGACATTGGAGCTGCTCTAGGCATTAAATTTATAGAGAAATCAATATCTCTCTTCGGGGGTAGTCCTAGTACCTCCTTGAAAACATCTTCAAAGTCTTCCAGGACTACATGATCCTCTAAATTTGGTACCTTATCCTTAGGTGATTCCTCCATATGAGCTGCAAATATTTGACAACCTTTCTTGTAGCATTTCTTCAGCTGCACTGCTGAAATTTTTCTGATAGCAACTACCCTAGGAATTCCTTGGACTATTCTCTAATTTCCTTCCTCATCTAGGAAAGTGAATGCCTTGTTACAACAGTCTAAGATGACATAGTTTTTTTCTAACCAATCCATACCAATTAGGAAATCATAAGAATCTAAAGGCAATATGTTTAAATCTTCCCTTGTGCTCAGTCCATTCATGTACATAAGACATGACTCAACCATGTCAATGAATTTTATTTTGGCTCCAGTAGCTAGCTACACAAACCAAGATTTTCCATGCTTGTTTCTTGGAAAATACAAACTTTCCACCATCTTAGGATCTATATAAATATGACTAGCTCATGAATCAATTAAAATAGTAATGGTTTGGTTGTTGATCATACCTTCCACTTCAATCATATGTGATTGATAATTTGCTTGCTTGTTTTCGAGGGCTACAAAGATCCTTGGTACATTTATGCCCATGTCCCCCATTGTTTCATCTCACTGAACATTGTGAACAACTCTCACTTTGTCACTTCGGTGAAGACAATCTCTAAACATATGATCACCTTTACAACCTCAACATTGAATAGGTTGCTGCCTTGGTCTTTGACCACCTGTCTCAATCGTTCTAGGTTCTCTAGAAGTTGGTTGTCCCTGAGAATTATTTCTGAAGAATGGTGTCTTAATTCTCTTCTTCCTCTGATCCATATTGAATTTCTTCTTGTCTTTCCAAGATTTTTGGAAAGTTTGCCTTGTATTTTGCTGATCATATAGGCACTTAGCTTGCCTTATGGTCTCCTCCAATGTTTTGGGATCATCATATTGTATTTTGTCATTGATGAATGGAGGAAAACCACTCAAATACCTCTGAATATTTACTGTCTCATCATTAATGAAAGAGACATACTTTAGCAATTCTAAAAACCTTCTTTCATACCCATCAATGGACATACTCCCCATCTTGAGTTCAAAGAACTCTTTCATTTTCTTGTCATAGTACCTCTTAGTCAAGTATTTATTTTCAAAATACTTCTTGAATTCCCTCCATGTAATATTTTTCTCTTTAATGTGCTGCACCTGCACAAGCTGATCCCACCACATGGATGCCTTTCCTTTGAGTTGATAGATGACAATTATTCCTTCTGAATGAGAAGAATAATTATGCAATTGAAAATACTTTCTCATGCCCAACAACCATGTCTCTACATCTTCATACTTCTTGTGCTCCCCATTAAACTTAAGAGGTTTGATTTTTTTCATTTCTCCTCATAGCTCATCCACCCCGGACCTCTTATGCTTCCTAACATGGGATGGAATTGAGATGTTGTGTGCTCTCTTATTGGAATGCCACGGGGAGTGTTGGTGATGTATGCTATCACTTTTTGTTCTTTTGTGACTTCCTAATTTTCTTGAGCCACTCTCCTTATCCAAATTTTTTTCTATTCTTTCCACGCTCTGCATCAACTTTATGTTGAATTCTCCTTGTTTCTCCCTGGCTTTCATGAGATTTTTGTTAACTTCTTGGTGAATTTGGACATATTTCTGCAACTTTTTCATGATTTTCATCATGCCCACGTATTTATCTATATCTTCTCCATTCCCATTGGAGTTTTGTCCTTCAAATCCCAAATGGACATTCATTCCTCTAACTTCATTCCCCGAACTATAAGCATCCTATGCCTCCTTCATTTCTCTGCACCGTGGAACAATTCAGTTTGGTTCTGTCAATTGTTAATTCTGCAAAAATGTGTAGTCAACCGAAATTTTTGTCAGGTTACTGGACTTAATAATTTTCCAAAATAAACCAATCTGATTCAACAAAACAATATCATATTCCATTTCCAGCGGGTCTTGGTCTGTCAAGAACCCCTTCGGGCTTCTATCTCTAATCCCTTCTCTATTCTACAACAAATTTTTGGGTGTTATCCCCTTTTATTCTTCCCTTGGTTCACATGTGACCGCAGCTATGACCAAGTGCTACTAATTTGGGAACTTATCTAGAGTGTTGAAACTTCGGGCTATGGGGCTTCAGAGGTTTCCATTTTTCCACGCGTCCCAACATCACAGAACCACAAATTGTAGAACATGTGAAGAATGGTGTATCTATGGTCCACCTTCCTTGCTCCGATCTACGGTGGATAGGAGATTTGAAACAACAGGCTTCATTGGTCTCCAAAATGCATCACAACCAATCTCCTGGAGTGCATCATTGGTGAACTCATGAAGTGGGGTGGATCAACGATCCTCGGCTTCCCAACATACAATGACTCGTATTTACTTTGGAACTCCAGCTTCGGGAGTTCCAAACTATCCATACTCTCAATCATTCTAGAGTGCCAAGTCTCTGGACTACCGTATCTGCTTCCACATATCCTTTGTGATCGACGGATGAGGTATACTCCAGACTTCGGCCTTCGGGAGTTCTCAACCTACGCAACCCCACTTTTCCCCGAAGTGGCTGTCCTCCACTCCTTAGTTCATTAACATGTGGCACACATCCCATGTTTTCGTGTCATCCTTGGTGACATCATCACGACCACATCACTTTGATATTTTGGGACTTTGGGCTTCAGAATATTTTAACTTAGCATTCCTCAAATCTCCCAAACTCTGAATTTCTGATCTACTTTACCTTCTGGGGCCCACATAGTACAATTGTCATCATATAAGAATGTGACACATGGCCCCACGTGTCATATTTCTTTTGGTCCAACAAGGTCGTCAAAAGTACCATTCTGACTAACACGTGGTAGGACTACGGGAGTCCACATCACCCTAGGTGACATCATCATGCCACGTCACTTCGAGACTTCAAGATTCGAGAGATTTTGTTAAGCCATAATATTGGCTCATTACCCCTTAATTGGGGCATATTATATTAGTAATGTTATTTTATTTATGTCGGCTTTAGGCCATTAGTTGTAATTATACCTCCTAGTCTCCTATATATACCAATGAGACATTTTCATTTTGAATCATCTTGTACTTGAACATTTAAGTGGGGTAAAAGGAGGTTTCCCCCTCGAAGAGGCTTATTATCTGAAATTATCTCTTTTTCTAGGCATTGAGTACTTTTTCTGAGGATTTTCTATGCTATATTGATATTTGGTTCTTAACATATGGTATCAGAGCTCAAGGTCTTGGGGTTTTGCTGCTACATATGAGACACCTTGGGATTTTTTCTATAACTTTTTTTCTACAATGTTTCAGAAGGAACAACTTGGAGGATATTTATTAGATGGATCAAGGTATGTTGGGTTAAAAATTCAACTCCTGAGGCCTTATACTTTCTGAGATACAACCTATACAAGATAGGGTTCTGGAATCATCCTGAACTGAGTCATTGCATAATTTTTGCTATAAAAACTTTTCTGTAACGTTTCAGACCTAAAATCCAGAGGCTATTTACCAAAATTAGTAAGGTAGCTGTGGTAAAAATTTAATCTTCTGGGTCATCTTAAATTTGTAGATACACCCTGTGTAAGATAGGGTATCTAACTAGTCCTATTGACTAGTCTCAAGAAGGTGTTCTAGGTAAAACAATCATAACTTCTTCCTAGAGTATCCAAATTGAGTGGGACTGGTTTCATTGGATCATGAACAGTCTGTATTATTTCTAGTGTGAGTTTCAAAATTTTATATCAATTATTTTGTGTGGGGCACGCTATACAAGTGAGATCTCCTTTAAAGCCCAAAAATCGGCAAGTTGTGGGGAAGTTACCGTAGTTTCCACTTGGCACATCCAATTTTGATCAGACCTATGGCATTGCAGAGAAGAAATATAAAAGCACTACATAAAAGAAAGTTTCATACCCAGAAGGGTCGAAACGTGGGAGATACAACAGAAGGAATATTGTCTAGCAGAACCACCTCAAAATCAAGGTTCAAAAGTGATACTTGGCCAACATGCCACCAAAAAAGGGAACTTCTACACCAAATAAGCCTCCAGAAAATCCTACTTTGACTTTTGATGAAGGTGAAGAAATTCATAGGGACATCTATGATTTACAAAAGAAGATAGTAACAAAAGATGAACTACAAGAGATGATGGAGGGTTTAAAAGGGGAGATCATGGAAGTATTGAAAAATTTCATAATAGAGAAGACACCTGAAAGTGAAAATGCATCCCATGAATTTCATGATGAGGACACAAGGAATGTGAATCAAGAATGGAGAAACTCCAACTTTGGTTTGAATACCAAAAATGTTCCTAAAATTGATATGAGGAAGTTTGATGGCAATGACTCAATCACACGGATACTTCAGATGGAGCAATTCTTTGATCTCCATAATGTGCCACAAACACAAAAGGTACAAATTGCTTCTTTATATTTAGAACATAATCAATTTGTATGGTATCGATGGCTTTGTTCTCGCAAATCACTCGTCACTTGGACAATTTTCATGGAAGAAATGATAACACACTATGATGATACAAGGAGAAATACCTTCTTTAGCCAATTGATAAATCTCAAGCAAAAGGGTTCAGTTACCGAGTACATTGAGAACTTCCAAAGATTGAATATAAAGGTAACTGATATTCCAGATGAGCACTTGATTGATGTATTCATAGGAACTTTAAAGGATAACATTAAACATGAGGTTCTCCTTTGGGAACCCAAATCATTGGAGAATGCATTTAAGGTGGCAAGAAATGTTGAAAGTAAAAATATGGCTATGGATACTAGAAGGACCAATCCTAACATCTATAGAGAGAAAAATGCTCCTTCTTCTAAAACACATAAATCTATAAGGTTGACACCTCAACATTTGGAGGAAAGAAAATCAAAAGGTTTATGCTTTAATTGTGACAACAAGTACAGTAAGGGACATAAGTGTGGTGAGAAGAAATTATTCTACATAGATTGTGAAGAGGAAGAAGAACAAGAACAAGAACCATCTCAAGATGAAAA